>JAUUED010044148.1:0-10769 GCA_032361865.1 Panulirus pascuensis | reverse complement strand
AAAGTTTTTTGTATATATTTGAAGATATTGGCACTTTATAGTTGAAATCTCCCTAGATTTTTTTTTTTTTTATCAGCATATTATTAGTAAAAGGATATCAAGAAAGTTATAGAAATTGTATATTTTTTATCCTTTGTTTACAGTATGAAGCTGAAATTGCATATTTAGAGGGTCGGTCACGTGAAGATGAATCACGGCTTGCTTATGTTGCATCAGAAATAGAGAGGCAAGAGAATTTAGCTCAACAGATAGAGCAAGAGGTAAGTTTAATAATCACTGTTTTTCAGTGCAGTGTAATAAAACAGCATGATATATTGTATTTTGACTAGTTGCTGAGAAGAGGCTTCAATTGTGGAACACTGATCAAATTAGTTTTTGGCATTATTTATTTACTTATTTTTCGATTTAGGTATACAGCATAAAATGGATTCCTCTGTCCTGTGAACCAGACTTCTAAACACTGGTATCCCACGACCTCGAGTTATGCCCTCTCCTGCCAGATTACGTACTTTCACATTCAAATCACTCATCACTAATCCTTGAACCCTTACATCAAAGCTGCAGAAACACTTGTCCAGTACCTCCCAAAACAATAGCCTTTCTTCCTTAGTCCTCTTGATTCCAAGTGCAAACACACTAGTAGACACTCAGCTTTTGTAATCCATTTTCATTTTCACCCACATCAATCTAGGGCTCACTTCATTACACTCTTTCACACATCCCCACAACTCCTTCAGCACCTGTGCTACCCATTCCGTAGCTCTCTACCTCATATTAACCCATGACTATATCCCCAAAGATAATACCATACCATTCTTTTCCTTTCCATTTGAGCTTATTACTCTCAGCACTAGAATATCCCAAGTTTTTCTCCTCAAACAGACTACCTACCTCTCCCTTCTCATTTTGGTTTTATTCACAAACATTTAGGCATCCCAACTTGGCCCTTGAGGTGAATGAGTATACCTTACTGGGCTGATTTCTTTTCGACTGTAAGAAATCAAAGTACATGGAGGGTAGGTAGTTCTTGTTAGGCAGCCAACGACCAGGGAGGTATATTACCAGTACTGCTCACCTGGTTATCGGGAGGGTTAGTGACGGCTACGTAGTGAGCCAGCACTTCAGTGGTTGTCAAGTTGCACTCTTCTGACCCAGGTAGCTGTCTTTTCTTTCTGTCTCACCCACATGTGGACTACTGGCATTCTATCCACAAACATAGGCTGTCTCCTTGCCACACATAATACTTGACAACACTTAACTCACACAGCTCATTCTTAACTAGATTTTCCTGTGGTGAGCACTATGTGCTAGCCCTGCCTTTTGACAAAATGGTTGGAGTATTAGATAGAAGTAGTAGGTAGGAGCATTATTTAGAAACATTTGATAGCAGACAGTAGAAACAATAGGTAGGAGCCTCTGCAAACTGCACCAGACTTGCCCTCTGATAGTGGCCAGTTCAAGGTGAGGCAGTAAAGGCTAAGAATGGCACTGGAGTTCAATAGTTATGGAGACTGTATTGCTGTGGCCTCCCCCTTGAGGGACTCCCAGAAAGGAACAGGCATCAGAGATACAGATAGATATATAGCATACCCCATTCATCTGCAGTGTTTGCCAGAGGAGAGGTACAGGATTATCATTCTTGTAACTTACTTTGTTTTTGGTTTCTTTACTGCCTTGTGAGTTTCATGTTTTTGAAGTTGAAAAGAAAATGTATGCAGTCACAAGATTTATGATAAAGACATTTATATAACAATGAAAAAATTACTTTGGAAGTATATACACAGGTCCACTACCATCACCATGTTAACATGGAGTTTTGTATATATGTATATGTTTCAGTATTAAAAAGTGCTGAAGGAAGACCTGGGTATCTTACGAGTTGCCACCGTGCATGTATTATCATTTATTGTACTTACACATCTTGCTTGATGAATTATATCATTCTTCTCAGCTGCCACCTGCATTGCATAGTTATCTATCCTTAATTCATCTGGGATTGATATCAACCACACGTTAAGTATTTTCTTAAATGTTTTGTAGCCATTCCATGCATGTTTCTTATGTCTCATGTCCGTATATCAAGTAGGCATTTTAGCTTTCCTTGTTGGTCTTTACTATGATTTTGTCTGACTTACTTTGGTATGTTTCATGGTGTTCTTTCAGCTGTTCATGGTAGTTCATGTGTTCCACTCCTTCAGTTTTGCTTGTGAAGTGCTACAGAATTCTAATTTGTTTTTTCCATTTGTTTTGTGGTTGACCATGTAACACAGCATAATTTAATTTTGCTTCTTATATATACAGTAAACATTTTTATCAGTAAGTTTCTATCTCTTGTAGTAAAAGTTTTCAAAATCATACCACTTAGCACCTGACCTGAAAATGTTGTCTTATCAGTATGTTGCTTGAAATCTAGTTTAACATATATGATGACACTCAGATCTTTTACGTTTCCACTTTATGTCACTTCCTGTGTTTGGCCTTTATATGGTACCACTGGTGTATTTTTACTTGTTTCATGAATTATTTGCTCAAATGTATCTTCATTAAATTCATTGTGGTTCACTTATCTCCATTTGTAAATTGCCTTATTGCATCTCCTTTTGATCAGTTTCTCATCCAGTCTTTTTTCTTCCTGTGGTGTTATCAGCATAGCTTCTTACTTTGCTTTCCTTTATTTTGCTGTTGAAATCTGTTATCATTATTATAGTGTTGCCGCTAATAACAAAGCCTGTAATATTCCAGATAGGACAACTTTCTCCTTCTCCTCATTCTTGGTGCTGTTTGCCACCACTTTTAACTTTCTGTCACTCAGAAACTCTTTAATCCATTTTCCTATCATCCTGTCTTACCCTTATTGTCATGTATCATTTTGTCAAATGCTTTTGCAAAGTCAAGAAAACAATAGTAAATAGTAGTTGGTAAGCAGCCAGTGATTTGGGAGGTATGTTAACAGTACTACCTGCCTCGGTATCTGGAGGGTTAGTGACGGCTGCATAGTGAGCCAGCACTTAAGTGGTTGTCAAGTTGCACTCTGCTGACCTAGGTAGCTTTCATTTCTCAGCCTCACCCTTATGTGGACTATTGGCATTCTGTCCACAAACATACAGTCTCTCCTTGTCACACATCACACTTGACAACGCTTAATTCACACAGCTCATTCTTTGTAACTCTAGAGTTTGCTACTGTGAGCACCCTGCACTAGACATGCCTTTTGGCTAAGTGGTAGGAGCAATAAATAGAAGTCATAGATAGGAACATTTAGGTGGTGGCAGTATTGTAACCAATGAGGTAGGAGGTGCAGCTGCTGTGAAAAGTAAAAAAAAAGAAGCTTATAATTGGGAAAAGTTGTTAAATATCAGTACCTTGAGGGGATACTCAAGTCTCGCCCTGCCTTCTCATGGTGACATTGTTGGTACACTCCTTAGGGGTGGAATTAAAGGAGGAGGTGTTGCTCAATTCCATCTGGGAAATCCTTTTAAATTTAGACAAACACCTGAGGTGTGCTGTCACTTTTTAGTATTTTGACAGTTTTGGAGTCTCACTGCCTCTGGAAACACTGTGCTGGAGTTGCCCTCTGCCAGTGACCTGTCAAGGGAGAAGCAAAAAAGGCTAAGAAGTGGCACTGGAGTCTACCAGCCATGCCAAGGATTAAAAGAGACAAGTGATTGAGGGTGATGGTGCTGAATGTGAATGGGATGACTGGTGAGAGTAGAAGGAGGGAACTTGTGGAAAGGTTTAAAAGTTTTAGCTTGGAAGTGCAAGGGATTGGGGAAATCCATATCCTTGGGTAGGGTGTGTGGAATGAAAATGGAAATGATGAAAGCAAGTTATGGGAGGGCATAGAAGGAGGTGTGGTATGGACGGGAATGTGTGAAAATTTTCAGGGAAGAGGGAAAGAAGGATGTGCAGTTCTGCTATCATCAAGAGGGTGGGAGGGTGTTACTGAGCATGGATGGATTGGATCAAGAATAGTGTGGGGGAAAGAAAGATTGGAATTGTGAAGTATGCATGGGCATGTGCATATGTGCTTGTGAATATGAAGACAGTACTAGGTAAGGATGAAATGGAGCTTTTCAGGAGAAATTTGAGAATGAGAGAAATTTGGTCTTATTGGGTGATATGAATGCGAAAGTGGGATAGTTGGTAAATGATATTTAAGAAGAACATGTGTGTGACTAGATGGAATGAAGAAAGAAATGAAAGGTGTGTATGAAAGATGTCGTATTGCAAGGAGTGCAAAGGGAGTGGATTGTGGAGTGGTAGAATGGGTGAAACGTAATATTTTGAGGTGGTTTGGTCATTTGGAAAGAATGCAAGACTGAGTTTACAAGGAGAGTTTATGATAGTACAATTAATGGGGTTAGTGTGAGTGGAAGACCACCTGTGACATGGGCAAATAGGATGGAGGAAAACTGGAGCAAGAGAAACAAAGGTGTATGTGTATGTGAGGGAGGCATGTAAGTGGAGACTCTTTTGCCATGGCCACCCCTTGATGGGAGTTCCCAGAGGGAACGGGCATCAGAGATATAGATAGATAGATTGATAATATTGATTGTTACATATTGATAAGAATTTCAAAGTAAAGTTCTTTTTTGCAGCGTGGGAGTAATATCTACAACTGTGTTCTTGGCTTGGTTGATATAGTGAGAGGAACAAACTCATACTACAAACTTCAGGTTCTAGAAGCTGCTAATAAAAGCAGGTTAGTTTTTCTTTCTCCTTTCTTCACCCTATAGAAGTCCTCTGATCTTGTACTGCCAACTTTCATATCCAGGACCTGATATTTGTCAGAAAACTGTGATAAAACCACTTATGTTGAAGATGCATTTGGTGCATCAGCCAAACAATTCAGAGACAACATTCTTGGTACAACAGTCATGTGTCTCATATGGGGTGAAGTGTCTGTTGCATTAACTAACTCATACTGTCAGTGAAAAAACATTAGGTGATTAGAATTTACTTTATTTATAGTTACTCTGGGACCAATTTCTATGAAAGAGTCATAATGTTACCCAGGACCTCTTTCAATAAGTTCCTGCAGTCCAAGGCTGCATTATTTCCTTTAGCATGGAAGAGTAGATTCCTTTGGAGTGAGAAGTTCTTTGACAAGACTGTATTTCCAACAATACAGCTTTGGAAAAGGTGACTTTTCATAGCAATATAACCTTTTGCAGGCAGACTCCAATAACTCCAGTGCAGGTGAAGTTTTGAAGATTGTTAATACTGAAATAAATGGTTGTCATTGGTGACTGGTTAGAATGCTGAGTAGGTGCAGTGAAATAAGGGAACAGAGAATATTCTCAATTAGTCTTATTTTCTTTTCTGTTTTTTGATGAATGCTCTGTTCTTTACACTTTTATTTAAAAACTAGTAAGTATTCTTGAAACAGTTCTCTGATGAATAATAGATTATCATTAAAATTACATAGCCTACAGTGAGTGAAATCAAAACATTTTGTTTTCAATAGATATGTTTTTGAAATTAGTAATTTGCATAGAAAATTTTCCCCACTTATTATACATGAGACCTAAATACCAATGTGTTAACAAACGTACTGTCTTACATATTTACTACTTCCTGCCATAGCCTGGTAGCATCAGGAACAGTTGACTGAGCCACAGAGGAAAAATCCTCAGTTGATTCCTTCCACTGGACCTGTTTTGAGAAGTCATAGTGCAGGATGGGAGAAGTTCAAGACTTTTCCTAAGCTTTTGAAAACTAAAACAAAAGAGAAACCGCACTTTTCCAGATTATAATTATTTTATTTATTATACTTAATCGCTGTTTTCCACATTAGCGAGGTAGCGCCAAGAAACTGGCAAAGAAAAAGATCCATCCACTCACATACACATATATATACATACATGCACATTTATGCACAAGACATACATATACATACCAACATATACATATGTATGTATATACATACATATACATACACATGCATATACACATGTACATATTCATACTTGCTCACCTCCATCCATTCCTGATGCCACCCTGCCCCACAGGAAATAGCATCACCACCCCTCTGCGTCTGTGAGGTAGCGCCAGGAAACAGATGAAAAAGGCCTCATTTGCTCACACTCATTCTCAAGCTGTCATGTGTAATGCACCAAAACCACAGCTCCCCCACAGACCTTTCCATGGTTTACCCCAGACATTTCACATGCCCCAGTTCAGTCCATTGAGAGCACATCGACCCCAGTATACCACATCCTTCCATTTCACTCTTTTCCGTGCACGCCTTTTCCAGATTAATTTTCATAAAAATTTTCATTGCAATAAATCTTGGTAATAGCATGTCATTATATGCTTCTTGCATCAAATTGCAACTTCCACCCCATAGTTGTTTTCTACGACACGGAGGAGTTATGTGGGTGATATTCTTTCTCCCTTCTTTCCTAGAATAGATAATGTTATCTTGAAAAAATAAATGTAGGAATTCAAAGGCTAGTAATAGAATCAGATATGCCACATGCATCTCTTGCACATGCCATCACTGCTTCTGTAAACACATTCCATTTCTCAACCACTCCCCTCACATCATTTGCTCTCACCTTTTGCCATTCTACACTCACTCTCTCCTGGTATTTCTTCACTCGTCTCCTTTCTAAGCTAACTTAATCTCACCACTCTCTTCTCTCTGACATTCTCTCTTCTTTTCTGAAAACCTCAACAAATCTTCATCTTTGTCTACACAAGATAGTGATCAGACATCCCACCAGCTGCCCTTCTCAGCACATTTACATCTAGAAGTCTCCCTTTTTACATGCCTATCAATTAATATGTAATCTAATAATGCTCTTTGACCGTCTGTCCTACTCACATACGTATATTTGTGTATATCTCTTGTTAAACCAGGTATTCCCAATCACCAGTCTTTTTTCAGCACACAAATTCACAAGCTCTTCACCATTTCCATTCATAACACTGAATACCCCTTGTGCACCAATTATACCCTCAACTGCCACATTACTCACCTTTGCATGCAAATTACCCATCACTAATACCATGTTTTGTGCACCGAAACTGCTGACACACTCACTCATCTGCTCCGAAAACACTTGCCTCTCAAGATCTTTCTTCTCATGGCCAAGTGCATAAGCACCAATAATCACCCATCTCTCACCATCCACTTTCAGTTTTACCCATGTCAATCTAGAATTTACTTCTCCTTGTTCCCTCCATCTCTGACACGCATATCCTCTTTATCAACTTTTCCTTGCTCATTCATTCCATATGTCCAAACCATTTCAACACACCCTCTTTTTCTCTCTCAACCACACTCTTTTTATTACCACAGATCCCTTTTACCCATAGATTACTTACTTGATCAAACCACCTCACACCACATATTCTCCTCAAACATTTCATTTCCAACACATCCACCCCCTCTTTACAACCCTATCTATAACCCATGCCTCACAACCATATAATGTTGTTGGAGCTACTATTCCTTCAAACACCCATTTTCGTTCTCTGAGACAACATTCTCTCTTTCAACACATCCTTCATTGCTCGTAGACCCTTCGCCCCCTCTCCCACCCTATGTCTCACTTCCATTCCATGGTTCCAGTCTCTGCCAGGGCCACTCTCAGATATCTAAAACACTTCACTTCATCCAATTTTTCTTCATTCAAACTTACATCCCAGCTAACTTGTTCCTCAACCCTGCTGAACCTGATAACCTTGCTCTTATTCACATTTACTCTCAACTTTTTCCTTGAACGCACTTTTTGAAACTCAGTCACCAACTTTTCCAGTTTCTCACTCGAATCAGCAGTATTTCATGAGTGGTAGAGGATACTCTGTGGAAGGTGTTATTAATATATGATGTGGGAGGAAAGCTCTTACAAGCTGTGAGGAGTTCTTAATAAGAGAGTAAAGCATATGTGCAAATGGTTAGAGAGGAATGCAGTTGTTGCAGGTGAAGATGGGTCTGCAGCAGGGGTGTTTGATGGCACCACAGTTGCTTCTTTGTTTGCAGTTGGGAGAGGGGGACCTGGGAAGTGAGCCAAATGTTGTTTACTGATGACACAACACTAATGGGAGATTCATTGACACAGCACTAATGGCAGATTTAAATTTGGAAATGCAGAAGTTGGTATCTGAATTTGTGAGAGTGTGTGAAAGGAGAAAGTGGAGAGTAAATAATGTGAATAAAAGCAAGGTTGATTATTAGGTTTAGCAGAGCAGAGAGAGGGGTTAGCTGTTTAAGTTTGAATGAAGAGAAATTGAAGGAGTGGAGATGGCAGCAAATGGAATCATGGAAGTGGAAGTGAGTCTTTGGGTGGATGAGGGGGAGAAGGTATTGGGAACATTGAGGAATGTTTGGAAAGAGAGGTGACTATCTGTTAGGGCAAAAATGGGTAAGTTTGAAGTTATAATAGCTCCAACAATGTTGTGTGAATGTAAGACATGGGCTGTAGATGAGAATTTACGGAAAAGAGTGGACATGTTGGAAATAAAATGTTTGAGGATAGTACGTGGTGTGGGGAGGGTTGATCAAGTGAGTAATGATTGGGTAAGAGAGAGATATGGTAATAAGAAGAGTATGGTTAAGAGAGCTAAAGAGGGTGTGTTGAAATGGTTTGGACATATGCTTAGAATGAGTGAGGAGAGGTTGACAGACAATATATGTGTCAGAAATAGAGGAGACAAGGAGAAGGGGTGACCAAAATGGAGACGTAAGAATGGAGTAAAATAGGTTTTGAGTGCTTGGGGACTGAACATGCAGAGGAGTGAAAGGCATGCACAGAGTAAAGTGAATATGAGCTATGCAAGGGTCAAAGTACTGTCAGTGGACTGAAGCAGGCCATAAGAAGCAGCCGGAGGAAACCACGGCAAGGTCTTTTGGGCCTGGTTGTGGATAAAGGAGTTGTGCTCTTATTGCATTACATATGACAGCTAGAGAATGGACGAAAGTGAACAAGGCCTATTTTTTTCATGATACTACCTCACTAAGTAGGAAACGGCAAACAAATATGAAAGAAAAATCTTTAACTCCTGCCCATTTACACATGGTGAATCAGATGCATGCAGCCTCTCATTCTACACCCCCATTTGTATGTCCTCTGTGCTAATGAGAGTATAAGCTTTTTATTTTTTCCACCATTTACCATGTTATCAAGGTAGCACCAGCAAAGCTATATAGTGCAGAAATTTTAATTGCATTATCACTATTACCTCTTTCCTCGATGAGGATGAATTTGATATGCAATAATTTGAACTCAGCTTAAAATTTGTAAAGATATGTTTAGTTCTTTGATAAAACACATTGTAGAGAATGGGCATGGGAGGGTAACAGAATAATTCAAACAGTCCATAAAAGACAAATCCTTTTTCTAGATGCACATTTATTTTATTCTCTCAGGGTATAGACCTTCATAACTAACACACTAGTGATATTACTTGTATATTTATATATCTGTGTGTAAGGCTTGCATTATCCTTAACAGCTAGAGAGTGAATGTGAATGAATCAGACCATTTGTTTGTCTTTCCCTTGCACTTTTTTTTTCAAAATGATTTATTTTTATGCTATGTTTAATGCGTATTTGATATCCCTTTTATAAGGCTGGGATTTGGGGAAATAAGAAATATATGAAGCTAATATAATACCTATGGTCTGTAAAGGTGGTGGGTGTTTCGCTCATGGGGTCACATTGGCACTACTATTGGCAACCACAAGCTAGAGGAACAAGAGGACCTTAATGATGCCATCACACAGTTTGAAGCATTATATGAGGAGAAAACTGGCAATCGTTTCAATACTGACAACTACAAGAAAGTGCCTGGTTGTTGGTATCCTTTGGATATTGATTATGGCCAGGTAAGTATAAACTATAGTATAGTCTGTGAGACCACATGTGTACAAATGAGGGCATTGGTTGCTCATGATGTTACCTCACTAAAGTGACAAAGGCAATTAGATATAAAGAAAAAAGTTATCTCGTGGTTTGAGATGCCTTGTAGAACTAACTACCTCTTTAGATATTTTTAGCACATCTTTTGTCTCCTATCCATGGGGATAAGGGAGAAAGACTGCTTCCCACATATTCCCTGTGTTGTAAAAGGAGGGTATAAGTCAATTAGATGTAAAGAAAAATTTATCATGTGATTTGAGATGCCATGTAGACCTATTTTTTTAAATATATTTAAGTTATCTTTATCTCCTGTTCCAAGGGATAGAGGAGAAAGACTGCTTGCCATGTATTCCCTTTATGTTGTAGGAGGGGATTAAAGTGGGTGTGAACAGGGGACTGGAAACTCTACCCTCCTTGTATTTCTTTCTATAGTTTGGAACTTATGAATGACCCAGGTGGGGAGCTAATCCTCCTTGAAGCTCAGGCTGGTGTGTCTGAATGTGTGTGGATGTAACTAGGATGAGAAGGGGGAGATAGCTAGCATGTTTGAGGAGAGGAACCTGAACGTTTTTATCCCTGAGTGTAGCTAAGCTCAAGAGTAAGAATGGTTTAGGAACATCTTTGATGCTTAGTCATGGGTTAGTACGAGAGTGAGTTAAGGAAAGGGTAGTGCTTAAGCTGAGGGAGGAGTTGTGGGACTGTTTGAAAGAGCATAAAGAAGTGAGTCCCTGACCATGATACATTCACTGGCCGCCCAGGGTTGAGTGCATAGGTGCGAATCATGGTTGCAGCAGTTGGTCCACAGTCAACCCAGCTGTTCATCCAAGGAGTGCAAGGAATAGAGTGAAATGGAACGATGTGGTATACCAGGGTCGACGTGCTGTCAATGGACTGAACCAGG
>JAUUED010044147.1:5681-16346 GCA_032361865.1 Panulirus pascuensis | reverse complement strand
TTAATGATAATATTGTTTTGTACATTTTCTTGTTCAAATTTATTATCTTTTTATTTATTTTTTGAGATTAGATTAATTCCTGTATTATTATTGATTTTAGGTTGAGGATATCAATCAGAGCGTTTACAAGCTAGAATTTATTTATTATTCTATACTTTATTTGCTTCTTTTCCTCTTTTAATTTCAATTATTTATTTATATTTTTATAGGGGCTCATTGTCGTTTATTTTATTTTATGATTTTAATATTATGTATTTTGTTTTTTATTTAGGAATTATTATAGCATTTTTAGTTAAGATACCTATATTTTTAGTTCACTTATGACTACCTAAAGCTCATGTAGAGGCACCCGTGTCAGGATCGATGATTTTAGCCGGGGTTTTGCTTAAGTTTGGTGGTTACGGATTAGTTCGTGTTTATACATTAATTATTAGCTCTGGTCTGACTTTCAATTTTATTTGAGTTAGAATTAGTTTATTAGGGGGATTTTTAGTAAGTTTGATGTGTTTACGTCAAGTTGATCTGAAATCATTAATTGCTTATTCTTCAGTAGCTCATATAGGAATTGTATTAAGAGGTGTGATAACACTTAATTATTGGGGATTTTTAGGGTCGTTAATTCTTATGTTAGCTCATGGTTTATGTTCTTCAGGCTTATTTTGTTTAGCTAATATTGTATATGAGCGTTCAGGGAGTCGTAGTTTGATAATTAACAAAGGGCTGATAAATTTTATGCCAAGTATAGTTTTGTGGTGGTTTTTATTATGTTCATGTAATATGGCTTCACCCCCTTCTTTAAATCTTTTAGGTGAAATTAGATTATTAAATAGATTAGTTTCTTGAAGTTCTTTTTCTATATTAATATTAGTATTGATTTCTTTTTTTAGTGCGGCTTATACTTTATTTTTGTATTCATACAGACAACATGGGCTCATATATTCAGGTCTGTTAAACTGTTCAATAGGTTATATTCGGGAATATCAACTATTGTTTTTACATTGGTTTCCTTTGAATTTAATTATTTTTAAGTGTGATTTTGTTTCTTTTTATATTTAGTTGAATTTTACTTAATTAGTTAAATTAGAATATTGATTTGTGATTTCAAAGGTGTATGATTAAGTACATTAGGTCATTTTGTTTGGATTATCATTATGTATAATAAGATTTATGTTTTTAATATTTATTAGATTTACTTTATTTAGCCTAGGTATTAATCTATTAGTTCTTAATTTAGTTTATTTTGTTGAGTGAGAGTTAATCAGATTTAATTCATGCCCTATTGTTATAACTTTATTAATTGATTGAATATCTATGATTTTTATAAGATTTGTTTTGTTTATTTCTTCTTTAGTAATTATCTATAGAGAAGAGTATATAGTTGGAGATGATAACATTAATCGTTTTATTTTGTTAGTATTAATGTTTGTAATATCAATAATGCTTATAATTATTAGCCCTAATTTAATTAGAATTTTATTAGGTTGGGATGGTTTAGGGTTAGTTTCTTACTGTTTAGTAATTTATTATCAAAATGTTAAATCTTACAATGCTGGCATGTTGACAGCTTTATTTAATCGAATCGGCGATGTTGCTTTGTTGATGGGTATTTCTTGGATATTAAATTTTGGTAGATGGAACTATATTTTTTATTTGTGTTATATAAATCAATGTATTGAAATAAGAATTATTATGCTGCTTGTAGTTTTAGCCGGGATAACTAAAAGAGCTCAAGTTCCTTTTTCTTCATGACTTCCTGCAGCTATGGCAGCCCCTACGCCGGTATCTGCTTTAGTTCACTCTTCTACATTAGTAACTGCAGGCGTATATCTCTTGATTCGATTTAGCCCGTCTCTGTCTTCTTTAAATATTAATACAGTTTTATTATTAGTTGCTAGAATGACAATATTTATATCAGGGCTAGGTGCTAATTATGAATATGATTTAAAGAAAATTATTGCTTTATCTACTCTCAGACAGTTAGGTTTAATAATAAGTCTTTTATCAATGGGTTATGATAAGTTGGCTTTTTTTCATTTATTAACTCACGCTTTATTTAAAGCTTTATTATTTATATGTGCTGGTTCATACATCCATAATGTTAAGGATTGTCAAGATATTCGTTGTATAGGTAATTTAATATTTCAGATGCCTATTAGATCTTTATGTTTTTGCGTTTCTAATTTATCTTTATGTGGGGCCCCGTTTTTATCTGGATTTTATTCAAAGGATTTAATACTTGAGATGAGATTTTTGAGATATATAAATTTATTTAGTTTTTTTTTACTATTTTTTTCTACTGGATTAACAGTAAGATATACTTTTCGTTTAATTTATTACTTAGTAGTTAAGGACTTTTCTTTTAACTCTTTTTATTCAATAGGTGATGAAAATTTAAAAATATTATGAGGTATGATAAGCCTTCTTTTAATAGTAATTTTGGGAGGTTCCATGTTGAGTTGATTATTATTTCCTAACCCCCTAATGATTTGTTTGCCGATATTATTGAAGTTATTAACTTTAGGGGTTTGTATATTAGGGGGATGGTTTGGTTATTTATTTAACTCTTATTTTAATATATTTTTATATTCTATTTTGTTTTATAAATCCTTTTGGTTTATAGGTTCTATATGGTTCATACCTTTAGTTAGAACTCACGGTTTAAATTATCAATTTTTGTATACTGGTTCCTTAATTAATAAAAGATCTGATTTTGGTTGACTGGAAGATTTTGGCGCTCAAAGTATTTATAAGGAGTTGATTAGTTGGTCTAAAGTTAATCAAAGTTATCAGTATAATGATTTTAAAATTTATCTAATAGGGTTTGTTTTATGGTCTGTTATTTTGATGGTATTATTTATTAAATATTTAAATAGCTTAAACTTAGAGCTTAATATTGAAGTTATTAAAGTGAAGGGTACCCTCTTCTTTAAATATTACTTATAAAAAATTTTTTTTATTTTTATAATGAAAATATAATGTTTTATTTAAACTATATAAGTAGAAGAATTAATAGATTTTAACTATTAAAATGAAGAGTTAGCAGCTCTAATTTGATCATCAATCTTCCTTAATTGGAATATTAATTCAATATTATCATTAACAATGGTATACCTCTATTTGGTTTCAATTAATAAAATAAGGATAAAGTAATATCTTAAATTAGGTCGAAACTAATTGTGATTAATCACTTCATATTTTAAGATAAATTGATAAATTCAATACTTTTTGTATGCAATCCAAATGTTATAATTAACTATAATCCTGGCAATATTATTCTGCTCATTCTAGCATTCCTTGAATTCACTCGTAATATAAACCAATAATCAGGATTACTAAAAATAATATAATAGTTGAAAATGCTTGAATTATTATAGATCAGTTTAAAGTAATGAAGAAAGGTATAATTAGAGCAATTTCTACGTCAAAAATTAAGAAAAGCACTGCAATCAGAAAAAATCGTAATGAAAAAGGTAGTCGGGCTGATCTTTTAGGGTCAAACCCACACTCAAATGGAGATCTCTTTTCTCGGTCGTTAATTGTTTTTTTGGAGATGATATTGATAATTATTATAATTAAATTTAAAATAATTAAGGTGAAAATTGATGCAATAACAATTATTTTAATTACTTAATCTAATTTGATTTAGAACTTTTAATTGGAAGTTAAATATATTAATTATACTAATTAAGTAATTAACCCCTCATCAGTATAATGATACGTATAAAAATAATCAGATTACATCAACAAAATGTCAATACCATGCGGCAGCCTCAAACCCAAAATGGTGGCCGGAGGAGAAATGAAAATAGTAGTGACGGATTAAACAATTTAAGATGAATGTAGTACCAATAATTACGTGGATACCATGGAATCCTGTTGTTATAAAAAATGATGAACCGTAAATTGAGTCTCTGATAGTAAAGGCTGATTCAATATATTCATATGCTTGTAAAATGGAAAAATATAATCCCAAGATTACTGTAAATAATAATCCTTGTAAGCTTTCTTCGAAGTTATTTTCTATAAGTCCATGATGGGCCCAAGTAATTGTTACACCTGATGTTAATAGGATGGCTGTATTAAGTAATGGGATTTGGATTGGGTTAAAGGTTTCAATACCTATTGGAGGTCACATTGATCCGATATTAATTGTTGGTGATAGGCTTCTGTGGAAAAATGCCCAGAAAAATGAAATAAAGAAAAATACTTCTGATGTAATAAATAAAATTATACCTCATTGTAGTCCTTTAATAACTGTATTGGTATGACACCCTTGAATAGTACTTTCTCGAATTACGTCACGCCACCATTGTACAATAGTAAATAATATTAAAACTGTACCAGTTAACATTAATGTTATTGAGAATTGGTGGAATCATTTTGTTAATCCTGCAACTATAATTAGAGCTCCGATTGCTCCTGTTAGAGGTCATGGGCTTTGGTTAACCATGTGGAATGGGTGGTTATGTGTTATCATTAAAGTACTTCTCTAGAATATAATGTTCTTAGTACAGCGAAAACATATGCTTGAATTAAAGCTACAGCGGACTCTAAGGTTAATAGGGCAATTTGTACGAGGACTAATAATGAAAAAATAGACAACTGAATTGAAGGGGCAGTATTACCGAGTAGAGTTAATAATAGATGACCAGCAATTATATTAGCTGTTAGGCGTACTGCGAGGGTTCCAGGTCGGATAAGATTACTAATAGTTTCAATACAAACTATGAATGGCATTAAAGCAGGCGGAGTTCCTTGTGGAACTAAATGCGCAAATATATGTATTGAATTATTAATTCAGCCAAAGATTATGAATCTTAATCATAATGGTAAAGCCAAAGTAAGGGTTATTACTATATGTCTTGATCTTGTGAAAATATAGGGCATTAAACCTAATAAATTGTTAAATAGGGTAATTGAAAAAATTGTAATGAAAATTAAAGTTCTTCCTTGAATTGAATTTATATTGATAAGAACTTTAAATTCTTTATGTAAAGTAACTAAGATCTTATTTCATAGTGTTAATAATCGATTAGGAATTAATCAGAATATTAAGGGAATTATAATTATACCAATTAAAGTTCTCAATCAATTGAAAGACATAGATATAATTCTAGTTGAAGGATCAAATACTGAAAATAAGTTCATTATCATTTTCAATTATATAAAGATTTTATTTTATTTGATTGATTAGTTTCTGTTATGTAATCAATGTTAAATGAAGAATAGTTTAATGTAGTAAATAAGAATAGGCTGATAATGAAAAATGTAAATATAAAAATTCATCTAATAGGTGCTATTTGCGGGATAGAGAGATATTAGATTTACACTAATAAGTTCAATATGACATACTGACGTTCATGGTTTAACTAATCTTTCCATTAGAAGTAGTTGTTATATTACTATTAAATGGTTTAAGAGACCAATACTTACTTTCAGTCATCTAATGAATTTAAATATCTTCTCTTATAGATTTGATTCAATTAAGGAAAGATGAAATAGGTACTCTTTCGATTGTAATTGGTATAAATCTATGGTTTGTTCCACAGATTTCAGAACATTGACCAAAAAATAAACCCGTACGGTTAATTAAAGTTCTAGTTTGGTTCAATCGCCCGGGAGTTGCATCAACCTTAATACCTAATGAAGGTATAGCTCAAGAGTGTAGGACATCAGTGGCTGTAACTATTATTCGGATATAAACATTAGAGGGAAGAATAGTATGATTATCAACATTTAATAGTCGGAATGAGTCCTCTTGATTATCATTAGATGGAATTATGTAAGAATCAAATTCAATTTTATTGAAGTCTGTATATTCATAGCTTCAATATCATTGGTGTCCTACAGATTTTAAAGTAATAAAAGGATTTCTAATTTCATCAATCAGGTAAAGAAGACGTAGGGACGGGATTGCAATAAAAAATAAAATAATTGCTGGAGTGATAGTTCAAATGATTTCAATAGCGTTTCCTTCTAGTAAATTTCGGTTGATTTGCCTATTTTCCATTAAAGTTCATATTAAGTAAAGAACAATTATAATCACTATTGTTAAAATTATCATAGCATGGTCATGGAAGAAGATTAGTTGTTCTATAATAGGGGAGGCTCTATTTTGAAAGTTTAGGTTAGCTCATGTTGGCATCTATAATATTTTCTAATAAAAGAAAAATTCTTTATAGATGGGGCTTAAATCCATTACACTTGTTCTGCCACATTAGAATTTAATTTGATAGTAAAGGTAGTTCGTTGTAAGAATGTTCTATTGGCGGTAGGTTATGAAATCATTCTATGGAGTTTGAAGTATGAGATGTTTTGATAATTTGTCGGTTGGTGCTTATTCTTTCCCATAATACGAAAATTAGTAAAAGTACGCCGATTAATGAGATAAGTGAACCGATTGATGAAATAATATTTCATATTGTGTAGGCGTCAGGATAATCAGAATATCGTCGGGGCATACCTGCTAGTCCTAAAAAGTGCTGAGGGAAAAAAGTTAAATTTACCCCGATGAATATAATGATAAATTGAATTTTTAATCATTTTGGGTTTAATGATAATCCTGTAAATAGAGGGTATCATTGAATAAATCCACCGATAATTGCAAAAACAGCACCCATAGACAGTACATAATGAAAATGAGCTACTACATAATACGTGTCGTGTAAAACAATATCAACAGAAGAGTTAGCTAGTATTACCCCTGTTAATCCTCCGATAGTGAATAAGAAAATAAATCCTATAGCTCATAAGCAAGGCGCACTGTAAGTTAATCGGGATCCAAATATTGTTGTTAATCATCTAAATACTTTAATACCTGTAGGGACTGCAATAATCATTGTAGCTGAAGTAAAGTAGGCTCGTGTATCAACATCTATACCTACGGTAAATATATGATGAGCTCAAACTATAAACCCCAGGAAACCAATAGCAATTATGGCAAAGATTATTCCAAGATTACCAAATGCTTCCTTTTTACCTCTTTCATGGCAAATAATATGGGAAATTATACCGAATCCTGGTAGGATTAAAATATAAACTTCAGGATGTCCGAAAAATCAAAAGAGATGTTGGTATAGGATTGGGTCTCCACCTCCAGCAGGGTCAAAAAATGATGTATTTAAGTTTCGGTCAGTAAGAAGTATAGTAATAGCACCAGCTAGGACAGGCAGCGATAGTAGGAGAAGAATGGCTGTAATTAGTACTGATCATACGAAGAGAGGAGTTCGGTCAAAAGTTATTCCAATAGGCCGCATATTAATTACAGTGGAAATGAAATTTACAGCACCAAGAATAGATGAAATCCCAGCTAAGTGCAAGGAAAAGATTGCGATATCAACTGAACCACCGGCGTGGGCGATCGTAGATGAGAGAGGGGGGTAAATTGTTCATCCCGTACCTACCCCTCTTTCGATTAAGCTTCTCGTGAGAAGTATTATTAGTGAAGGTGGCAGTAATCAGAATCTTATATTATTTATTCGTGGGAATGCCATATCAGGAGCTCCGAGTATTAAAGGCACTAACCAATTTCCGAATCCTCCAATTAAAATTGGTATTACTATAAAGAAAATTATAATAAAAGCGTGAGCTGTAACAATAACATTATAAATTTGATCATCTCCGATTAAAGTTCCAGGATGACCTAATTCAGTTCGGATTAACATGCTAAGAGATGTTCCAACTATGCCAGATCAAGCACCAAAGATAAAGTAAAGAGTTCCAATATCTTTATGGTTAGTAGAGAATAATCAACGTCGCGGTAAAATGGCTGAGATTTTAGGCAGTAAATTGTAAATTTATAGACGAGGATAATTAACCCTTTTTTACCATAGCTTTATAGTCAATATATGATATTAGAATGCAAATCTAAAGGAGTAGGTATAAATTCTTAAGCTGCTAAAGCTTAAAGATTATACTTTATTTATAACTTTGAAGGTTACTAGTTTTATTTAACTTAAAACTTTATTTTAAGTTAATAATACAGGTAACTAAAGGTAAACCAACTAGAGATAGCGAAGTGATAATCATTATTAATGCTTTAAAAGGATCATTAGAGTTTAATATATTTCATTTTAGTTCAATAGAGTTGATAAGTAAGGATGAGTATCTGACTGTTAAGTAGTAGAATAATGTAATTAAAGTGCATATTACTATAATGAGGAGTAAAGATATTTGATTTTGGGAAATTAAGTATTGAATTACTAACCACTTAGGTAGGAACCCAAGAAATGGGGGTAGACCTCCTAATGATAATAAATTAATAAATAATATTATCTTTATTATAGGCGATAAGTTTATACATGTAAAAGTCTGATTAATATGATTAATTGATATTAAATAGAGGATTAGGATAATGGTAGATGAAATTATTGTATAAATTGATAAATAGAATATTGATAAGTATTCACTTTCTATCATAGCAATTAATATCCAACCCAGGTGACCAATTGAGGAGTAAGCTAGAACTTTACGTAGGGATGTTTGGTTTAAACCTGCGAATGCGCCGACTAATACTGAGCAAGTAACAGCTAGGAAGGTGAATTTTTCTATATTTAGATTGTGCGATATAATTAATAACGGGGCAATTTTTTGCCAGGTTATTAAAACTAGGCAGTTCATTCAAGTTAAACCTTCTATTACTCTAGGAAATCAGAAGTGAAAAGGAGCAACCCCTCTTTTTGCTATCAAGGCGGATATAATCAATATTATTATTAAAGTATTAATTATGGTTAATATTGTTAAAGACTTAATAATAATTGTTAAAATAATAGTTAGAATTAGGACAACTGATGCAATAGTTTGGATTAAAAAGTATTTTAAAGCGGATTCAGATGATAAAAGGTTGTTAGTAGTTGAAATTAAAGGGATGAAAGATAATAGATTAATTTCTAAACCTATTCATACCCCTAATCAAGAGTTAGATGAAACAGAAATTAATGTCCCAATTATAAGGGTAGTTAAGAAGGTAATTTTTATAAAATTTATTTGCATTAGAAAAAGGAGTGTTATTTAACTCCATATATAGGGTATGAACCTATTAGCTTAGATTTAGCTTATTTTTCTATATTTTAGTGTATGAGGCACTTGAATTTTTGAGGTTCAACGAGATAGTTTAATTCTATTGAATATAATAAAGGTAAGTAAATCTTACTTGATCTATTCTATCAAAATAACCCTTTAATCAGGCACTTTATTTATATTTATGTATTTATAAACATAAAAAAAACCGGGTTACAATTATAGTTTACAGATTTATATGGTTGTCAATAATTTTTATTAATAACTTTGTTTTATATAATTATTAATTTTATTATTTTATTATTAGTTTTATTTCTTAATATTATTAATTGATTTTAATAATGGAGTTATTACTGGCAGTTTTCTATTCATTTACATTAGATTCAATAATTTAATATTTTAGTTAATTATAGAATTTATTTTATTGTATTTATCTTGTTTAATTAAAATCTATTGTCGGTGCTATCTTATAATTTTTTGTTTAAAATGTTTAAATATAACAAAATAATGAAACGGTATAGTTTATTGTTATACAAATATAGTTGCATTTAATTATAAATTTATAGGTAATAATGGTTTACTATTTATTATATTGTTACACTTGTAATATTATAGAGTAAATTGTTATTAATTTTTATCGAGCATGCAGGTATGGAAATACACCAATACTTTTTCGGAATATGCCGATACTTTTTCGGAATATGCCGATACTTTTTCGAAATATGCCGATACTTTTTCGAAATATGCCGATACTTTTTTGAAATATGCCGATACTTTTTCGAAAAATGCCGATACTTTTTCGAAAAATGGGCATACTTTTTTAAAAATTTGAAAGTTGAAATTTTCGTACTGATAATTTTTAATCTAATTTTTAAAAAAAAAAATTTTTTTTTAAGTATAATAAGAATTTAATTATAATATAATTAATTATATAAACATTATTATAATTTTAAAAATTAAAAGAATAATGCCTAATAAAACATTTATTATAATATAGATAATTATTATTCTTTATTATAATAATATAAATATATATATATAATATAAATTATTTAACTTAATATATATATATATATAATATGTATTATACTTAAATATATTTAAATATATTAAATTAAAATATTATATATATATATATACATAAATATATTTAATTATTTAAAAATAAAAACTTATATAAATATATTTATTAATTAAAATTATTACATATTAAAGATTAATTTGATTAATATATTATTGATAATATATTTATTTAAAATATTTATCTTAATTAGAATATTATATTTATTTAATAAAAATAACATTAAAATAATAAAATTATATTTAATATTAATTCTTATATTATAATAAATAGAATAAGTTATTATATTTATAATATTTATCTATATTAATAATAAGTTATTAAAATTGATTAAATAACCATGAACCCCCATTTTATAAGTCCAAAAAAAATAAAATGGGGGTTCATGTATTATTAGTGTCAATACATCTATTTGTGTAAATTAAGATTTAGGTTTATTAATATTAATATATAATTAAATTATATTATAGGGGTTTTTTTTTATTTTATTAGTGCTAAAAATCATTCACTAGAGATAAACAGCTCAGCAACTTATTTAGCTAATTAATAGAGATGAAATCACCTTA
>JAUUED010043043.1:0-10778 GCA_032361865.1 Panulirus pascuensis | reverse complement strand
GGTGGATGAGACTTACATAGCCGGGGTAGGCGGAGGCAAGCACAGAGCGGACAGTGGGCGGGTGTGCACGGACATAGATGGTGAGTGAGGAGTCTTTGTATCCCCAAGAGACCCGATGGGTTCACATCCCAGTGGTAGAGGGCGTTGTCGTCGTTCATGGGTGACCGCTAAAGCGCGGGCAATATTATTCCCCAAGCAATTATGATCTCGGGTGACGAGACCGAAGCAAGAGGAAAAAATGTAGGAGTTAATCAGGGTTCCGCAAGAGTTTATGGTTCTAAATCTTTAAACAGGAAGGTTAAAGGAAATAGGAGAGAAAAGAGAAAGTAAGAAGAGATTGAACAGATTAGCTATACGAGGGAAAAATGTGTCATAACAGTCAATCCTCGAGTGGCCGGTACTCCGAACAGAAACTATAGGAAGCAACAGCCTAAGGCTCGTGTACATATATATGAAAAGGCCGTCACACTTCAATAGGATTTTGGATAATTTAGTTTAGTGAAACTTTACGATGTCCTACATGTTTTACGAAAGAAATCCGCCTCACTATGTGTAAGCAGTTCACAGAATATCAACTCCTAACAAGTCCACAGGCCTGTACACCCTCTTTCCGCCATGCCAGAGCAGTAACTATGTCCCGGGCCGTTAAAGGGAAAGTGTGGAGTGCCTTGAGGTTAAGGGGGTTATGCGAGGGTGGTTGGCTTGGGCAGCGAGGTGCGTGTTCACCTTTCCTTATGCTATCTTGTTCTCGTAGTTCATTTATAATGATTTGGTTAGAAAAAGGATGTGATTTAAAGTTGCCTGATGATTCTGTGACATTATGGGTAGAATAGTTCGATGAGGGTTAAAGTGTGACAATGTTGTTGAGGTGTAGTGGGTGATCAATTTTCTGCCAGTGCTTAGCGATAGCATTATTGTGGTCACCACTGCGTTCTGAATGACTGTGCCAGAAACCGAGAGATGCTGATGGTGCTGTAACTACACAGTCTCAGCCCCTATTGGTTCATCTATTTTAAGGGCACCTCCCACTCCAACAGCCCCTTCTAAACGTATATTTAATATTGGTACCTCAACAAAGCAGGCTGGAATAACTTACGAAAATTCTTCTCTTACTTTCCTTGGGTAAATTACTGCCTCTTGGGTGGTGATGCTTCTGTCTCCGCCAAACGCATAACTGAGGTTATTCTTGCGGGAATGAAAGCATTTATCCCCTCTTCCTCCAAGACTACTTCTTCATCCAATCCATGGTTCAACCGTTCCTGTTCTGAGGCCATTCAGGCAAGGGATCAGGCATATTGGGCATGGGAAAACTCTCCTACCTCTGGCTCCCATTCAGCTTTTACGACTGCCCATAATCGCTGCAAGCGCGTTATCCATGAAGTAAAGGGTTTCTTTATTCAAAGGAAGTGTGATAACCTCTCCTCGTCATCCACGGATAGGTCTTTCTGGTCTTTAGCTAAGGGCATCTGTAACAACTTCTGTCACTCTACCTTTCTCTCTCTTTTCCATCCTGATGGTACTGTAGCTGTTTCTCCCATTGACAAAGCAGCTCTCTTTGCTTCCTGTTTCTCCTCTAATTCTGCCTTGGATGACTCTAACATTCCTTCACCCCCTGTTGCTCCTCTTATTAATCCTATGCCTCTTCCCGTAATCTCTTTTCTGACTGTCCAAAAAGTGCTTCTTTCTCTGGACACAAGCAAAGCTTATGGTCCTGATGCATCCATCCCCAAGTACTGAAAGAGTATGCCTCTGAACTTGCACCTGTGCTTGTTTGTCTGTTCCGTTTCTGTTTGAAAACCAAAACTTTTCCTTCTCCTTGGAAACATACTTTGATACATCCCATCCCTAAGAAGATTGACCGTTCTGACCTCTCTAACTATCGTCCTGCTGCTTTGACATGTATCATTTCCAAAGTCATTGAATCCCTCCTCAACTCCCATATCCTTAAACACCTCGAAAATCACAGCCTTCTATCTGATCAGTAGTATGGCTTCTGTAAGGCGAAATCCACTGGTGACATTCTTTCCTATCTCTCTAATGTCTAGTCATCATCCCTGAAAGATTTTTGGGAGTCATATGTAGTTGCTCTTGATATATCTAAGGCTTTTGACAGGGTATTGCATCGGGGTCTCATCTCTAAGCTCCCCTCTTTTGGTTTCCCTCCCTCACTTTGTTCCTTGATATTTAGCTTCCTCTCAGACCGATCTATCTATGTGGTTGTTGATGGATCAGCCTCCCCCCCTTTTCTCCATCAACAGTAGTGTCCCTCAAGGTTCTATCCTGTCCCCTACACTTTTCTTCCTTTTTTTCAACAAGTTTCTCTCTTCCACAAATAATCCAGTGCACTCAAACGCTGATGACCCAACGCTACATTCATCCACATCCTTCAGTTGTGCTCCCTCTTCTCTCACTCGATCTGCATCTCGCTTAGACACAGCTTCCACAATAAACTCAGACTTGGACAGGATATTTCAGTGGGGTACACAAAATCTAGTTAAGTTTAATGCCTCCAAGACTCAATTTCTACCCATCTCTCTAATGAAAACTCCTCACAACTCTCATATCTCCTTTAACGGTTCTGTAATTTCACCTCTTGACTCAATGAACATACTTGGTATTACAGTAACATCTGCTCTCTTGGAAACCCCACATTATGGGAATAGCTAAATCTGCCTCTAAGAAACTGGGTGTCCTGTTTAGATGTCGTAACTCTTACTCCTCTGAACAGTTGCTCCGTTTATACAAGGGATTGATTCATCCTTGTATGGAGTACTGCTCTCACATTTTGGGTGGTTCTAGCTCTATTTCCTTACTTGACAGAGTTGAGTCGATAGCGGTCTGATTTATAAACTGTCCCAGGCTAACTTCCAAACTTGACCCCCCTTGCCTTATGCCGCAGTGTTGATTCACTTTCCCTCTTCTACAGGTATTACTTTGGCTTTTGCTCCTGAGAGCTGGCTGCTTGTGTGCCCCCACTGCTAGCTAGACCACGCAATACTAAGCAAGCTTCTGCTCACATGATTATTGTGTGGCCATCGGCATCTCAGGGTTGTGCCGTTTTGATAACTGCTTCTTTCCCTACATGTCAAAGCTTTGGAACTCTCTACCCTCCCATGTCTTTCCCAATAACTATGACCTGGCTTATTTCAAAAGACAGTCTTTCACTTTCTTAAAAATTTGTAAATGCTTTCCTTCTTTTTTCCCGTCTCTTAATTCTCTCTATTTTTCAGTTAGGGCCTGGCCTTGATGTGGACTTTTGTCCATGACTGGAGCCTTGAACATAAAAAAAAAGTTTCTGAACATGCAGGAGGATGAAAGGGACAGGTACAGAATATAGTGCATTGGAAGGATGTGGTATACTTTGGTCGATGTGCTCTCTATGGACTGAACCAAGGCATGTGAAGTGTCTGGGGTAAACCATGGAAAGGTCTGTGGGGTTTGGATGCTAATAGGGAACTGTGGTTACACACGACAGCTAGAGACTGAGTGGATGTGGCCTTTCTTTGTCTGTTTCCTGGCGCTACACTGCTGATGCAAGCGGCAGTGATCGGATGTGGGGGAAGAGAAGAGAATGTATACACTATCTTTTTTTCTTTTTCTTCATACATTTTGTGCTGTTTATATGTGGGGCAGGTTGGCATCGGAAATGGATGAAGGCTAGCAAGTATGAATATGTACATGTGTATATATGTAATTATATGTATGTATGTATAGATAACGTGTATGTTCCTGTATGTGCGTATATTTATACATATGTGTATGTGAGTGAATGTGTCCTTCATCGTCTGTTTCCTGGCACTACCTTGCTGATGCAGGAAATGGCAATCCAGGAAAACTGTGCTGAAGTTGCCTTCTGCTCATAGCACATCAGTGATTAGGCACTAAACGCTAAGAAACAGCACTGGAGTACACCATTTATGCTGGTGATGGGTCTCATTATAAATGAGATGAATGGTGAGAGTAAAAGTAGGGAGCTTGTGGAGAAATATAATATTAAAAGGAGGGAGCTTGTGAAGAAATTTAAAAGTTTAGATGTGTAGGGGATTGGGGAGCCTGTATCCTTGGGCAGGGTGTATGGAGTGAATATGAAAATGATGATTGCAAGTTATGGAAGGACTTAGAAGGAGGAATGGTATAGATGAGAATGAATGAAAATCATCAGGGTAGAGGGAAAGAAAGATGTGCAAAGTGCTATCACCGAGAGAATGGAAAGGTGTTACAGAGCATGGATGAAATGGAACAAAATAGTGTGGGTGAAAGGAAAGATTGAAATTGTGAAGTATGCATGAGTGTGTATATATGTATCTGTGAATATAAAGACAGATTTCAGGAAAGGATGAAATGAAGCATTTCTCAAGAAATTTGAATGATGCTATATAGATTTACAAATGGGGGAAGGAAGTGATGTGTTTTAGGTACCCAGGAGTGGACATGGTAGCAAAAGGAGTGGACATGGTAGCAAAAGTATCCATGGAAGTGGAAGTGTGTCATGGTGTATGTGATGGCTTGAAGGTTCTGGGAGGATTGAAGAATGTGTGGAAAATAGAGGACATTATCTTGGAGGATGAAAATAGGAATGTTGGAAGATATTATAGTCCCAACAATGTTGTTTGGATGTGATGTGAGGGCTATAGATGAGCATGGGTAGAAAAGGATGGATGTATTGGAAATCAGATGTTGAGAACAGTATGTGGTGTGAAGTGGTTTGATCAAGTAAGTAATAAAAGGGTAAAAGAGAGAAGTGTGGTAAGAACAGTTTGTTTGAGAGAGCTGAAGGGAGTGTGCTGAAATGGTTTGGACACATGGAGAGAATGAGAGAGGTAAGATTCACAAAGAGGATATATGCATCATAAGTGGAGGGGACAAGGAGAAGGAAGAGACCAAATTAGTAGTGGAAGGATGGAGTGAAAAAGATTTTGAGTGATCAGGGCTTGTACAAGCAGAAAAATGAAAGGCGTGCACAGGATAGAGTGAATTGGAATGATATGGTTTACGTGTGGCAACATGCTCTGTGTGGACTGAACCAGGGCATGTGAAGCAGCTGTGGGAAACCATAGGAAAGCTAAACTTAATAACCTTGCTTTTATTTTTACTTACTTTCAACTTCCTCCTTTCATACACTCGTCCAATCTCAGTCGCCAAGTTTTGCAGTTTTTCTCTTGAATCTGCCACCAGTGCTGTATCATCAGCAAATTAGAATTGACTTGCTTTTTGATCCTTCTTTTCCTCTTTGGATTGCATATTTGACCCTTTCTCCAAGACTCTTGTATTTACCTCCCTCACCACCCCATCCATAAACAAATTAAACAACTATAGTGACATCACACCCTCCTGCCGCAGACCAGCCTTCACTTGAAACCATTCACTCTCTTCTCTTCCTACTTGTGCATATGCTATACACCCTTGATAAAAACTTCTCACTGCTTCTAGCAGCTTTCCTCCCACACTGGATATTCTTCAGACCTTCCACAAGGCCACATACAAAGCCATCCATTCTTTTAAGTATTTTGCACACATTCTTTTGAGCAAACACATGATCCACTTATCCTCTGCCTTTTCTGAAATCACTCTGCTGCTCCCCAGTCTGATGCTCTGTACATGCCTTCACCCTCTCAGTTGCAACCCTCCCATACAGCTTACCACGCACACTCAACAAACTTATACCTCTGTAGTTTGAACTCTCACCTTTATCCCTCTTGCCTTTTTACAATGGCACTATACATACATTCTGCCAGTGCACAGTCACCTCACCATTATCCTTACATACAGAAAAAATCCTAGCTAACCAATCAACAACACGGTCACCCTCTTTCTTAATAAATTCAACTACAATACCATTTACTCCAGCTGCCTTGTCACATTCACCTTACGTAAGGGTGTTATTCCCTCTCTTCTTTTCACCAAATCACTGT
The DNA here is from genome assembly GCA_032361865.1 of Panulirus pascuensis. Lineage (NCBI taxonomy): Eukaryota > Metazoa > Arthropoda > Malacostraca > Decapoda > Palinuridae > Panulirus > Panulirus pascuensis. The sequence continues at coordinate 4,866 of JAUUED010043043.1, read as the reverse complement.
CCATGACTCCCTCAATTTGCATACCACCCCGACCCAATCACCCTACATCTGCCTTCCTGTCATCAAACACATTCAGCAGTCCTTCAAAATACTCACTCCATCTCCACTTCAATACTATCTGTTGCCACATCCCCTTTTGCTCCGTTCACCGATGTTCCTATTTGTTCTCTTGATTTTCTGGCATTGTTTAACCTCCTTCCGAAACATCTTATTCTCCCTAAAGTGTACTGATACTCGCTTACCCCAACTCTCTTTTGCCCTCTTTTTCAACCCCTGCGCTCTTTTTCTTGACCTCCTGCCACTTTCTTATACATCCCCCAAACATTTGTACACCTTCCCTGTAAGTACTGCCCATTTTTTTTAGAGCAACTTTACTTCTTCATCCCACCACTCATTAACCTTTCTAATCTGTCCACCTTCCACCTTTTGCATGCCACATGCATATTGCACATATGCCAGCATCACATCCCTAAATACCTCTCATTCCACACCTTATTCCTCAGGGCACAGTATAATTCAGTGAGCACTGTTGTTAGTATTAATAATATATTTTGTTAATGTGAGCAGTTAATGAACAATTTGTGAATTTTTTTCCCTTGATTACAAAGACTTGCTAGGGAATAATGTTTGACAGTCATGTATTATATAAGGTTCATTATTTTGAAGATATGAGTGCAATTATTGGTGCATGTGCTAAGAGGTCCAGGAAACACCACAGCATTGCTGAAAAGTTGAAAACGATAAAGCATCATGAGCATAATGAGAGTAGTTTGCACTTCTTGCAAGTTCCATCACTGAGCAGGTGATTCAGGTGATGCATGGTGACTTTGAAGCTCTTTCTTCCACATTTAGAGTTGTCTATGCTACTCCCTGAACACTGAAATCTTCAAATGAATAAGGGAGGTTTTCATTACACTTATTAAATTTCATTTATCAGTGTTCCTAGGAAAATTTGGGGTGTATTGGAATGGACTCCTTGTTCCCCCAGTTACTCTTTTAGAATGAGGCTTACTGTACTGAAAAGTTTATGCGATGCCAGGGATGCCTTTACAAGACCTGCACCCCCATGCTACATTCTACTTTATGTTGCTTTGTCACTGTTACAAGGTAATAGATATTTCTTGTGTAAAACCAATAATAATCAATTTTGTTTATGACAAAACCACTTACAGAAGTACCACACACCTCACTTGGTGTGCCTGAAAACATTCATAGATTGTGTCATATGCCTGGTAGCCGTGTAACATAAGTTGAAGAAGAGTGCACAGCACTTGTAAAGAGTGGGTCATTAGGTTGAATGTTACTGTTTATCATTTTGATCAGAAATTTATGCTCTAGGTAGTCAGAAAAACAGACATAGAAATAAGAAAACTATAGGAAATCCTCTGCTTTCTTGAAGATAATGTCTCCAGAAAACCTTGTGAATGCATAATTTGGAATTGTTAATACCTTGGTTTAGTGGGAAAAGCAGTTTAGGTTGCTGGGTCAGACTGAACAAAGGGAGGGAAATGATAGATTTATTAAAAAACATGATAGAATAGACGAATGATACAGAACAGTGTGTTTTTTGTTTAACTATAATGATGAAAACATAAGGGTAAATCCTAGGAAGGATTATCTAAGGAAGCCGTGGGTAAATGCGGAGGGATAGAGGCAGTAGTGTATGATTTGGAAGTGAATATTGCTGTGCTTGAAGTTAAAGTGGTCCCTGACTTGAATGTGCTTATGGTGGTACCTGAAGCTGAAGTGGAGGCCATGGAGGTTGATAATGAGGCTGAATGGTGGGAAAACATTGTGATGGGCATATATATGTACAGCAGTATGCTGATGGTTTCTTTGAAGCTCTTAATATGGTATCAATGTAGCCTCCACCTTCAGATATACAACTTACAATCTTTTTTTATAATGATAGATGGGAAGAGTGAGTGAGGGAGATGTTACATTGTGAAATTAGATATCTGGAAATTTAAAGATTTATGGAAAAGTGTGTATTGGATTATAATATTCCTCTGGATACCCCTTTCAGTAGTTTTTTAATTAGATCCTTAGAAATAGCTATGTTTTAGATGGCATCATGCAGCTCATGTCCTCTTCGTCTTCATTGTGTTGCCTACCATAAAAGTGGTGACCAAAAGGAAAAGGCATCCATTACCAACCATTTCAAGAAGTCTGAGAAGAAAATGCAAAGTTTGGAACCCAGTCACCTTCTTGACATAGAATGCTGTAAGTAGATATCTGAATGCCAGACATCCTGTTTGTATTTAAAAAAAAAAAAAATTGTGATGAGAGGACTTTAATTGAGAACTGCACTTAATGGTATTTTAGAGATGAAATCAGTTACTGAAGTATAAGTTAGTTACGGAGGTGGTACAAAGAGTGAATCTGATAAAGATGGCTGGGAGAGAATGTTTTAATGGGGATTTTGGATGCAGATATAAGGTAGGATGTTTGATTTGATGGGTGTAACAATATGGGAATTTGTAAGAGAGGCAACTTTGGCAATACAGGTGACCCTTAGGTTCCTCTTGTAAAGCCGAATTAGAGCAGACAAAAATAAGAAACCACTCTTTTAAGGAATCACAACACAAAACACACAAAACCTTAGGGGAATAGATGAAGGTATATGCCATATATCATCAGGTTTTAAGTGTTTTAATTCACATTGGGAATTAGGAGTTTTGTTGTTTTATGTACCAACTAATACAAGAAGCTATATGCACATTTATGCTACCTCAAAAACTGATAGCATGCCACCATGGTGTGTGTTGGTATTGAAGCATTGGTTTATTTGTTAACTATTAAAGGGTTCTTACAGCACATGCACAGAGGAGGAGTAGGAGTATCTTATACTCTCATAAGTCATTCCAGAACTATTGTCTTACATTTATACCATAGAATACTGAAGAAGAGTAGAAGCAATACGGTAGCAGATTGGATCCACAAAATATGTGCATTTGTGGAAAAGTGAGAGGATATCAGATGACTGGGAAGGAATGTAATGTTGAAGAAAAGCCCCATATTCTTGTTAAGAAGCAAGGAAATGGGTGTACAAGCAAGATTTAAAGATGCACTGGCAGAGCTGAATTCACCATCTGGACTTTTTTTTCCCCTAATATCATCTTTCCCTGAAAAATTGGGTCTGGTCAACCTAGAAAGATTAGTAAGGGGACTAATAACCTGAAAAAGATGGTTTTTCAGCTCCTTATACCTTATTACGTTATTTGTCGCTTTGGAAGGAGACAAAAGGAGAGCAGGAAACACAATATACTGAGTGATTTAACTTCATTTGCAAGCTCAAGAGCAGGTGAAATTTGAGAAAATAGGACTGAGATTGAGGGAAGATGTGGCATGAGAAAGAAATTCTTTATGTAAAACTACTAGAAACTACTATTAACATACTCTCAGGTTAGTCCAAATGCAGTAGTGGTAATGTTAAGGACACAGAGTCTCCTAATGCCTCTGACAATGTATCAGCTCTTAGGTATTCTAAACTCTGTCCCTACAAGTGACCAAAATTATCAGAGTTTTCATCATTCACTTCAAAAACATAGTGCAGGTGTACAGCCTTAGCAATTAAGTTAAAATGTTTCATTTTAAAATCTATTTAAAGGCAGGCCTTATAATACAATAAAGGAGGCACTCCTCAGAGCTCATGGTCTGACAGCTGTGAAGGCCAAAACCCTTGCTTTTACAAACTGTCTTCAAGAAACGAAACTTCATCACAATTTGGTGTATGATTGCAAGACCACACCTGAGACAAGGTGTCAAAGGCAGAAGTTCCCAACACAAAAATGGTTATAACTAAACTATTCCTCAGAAAACAGCTTGAACAATATTTGTCCTGATTCTTTGCTAGCCCAGTTTAATATGCAGCATGTTTAAACATTGCAGCAAATGATGGACGAGGTTACTGTTCACTTTTTAGGAATCTTATGGCTCTTCAGTATGAATACAGCTGAACCACCAAAAGCTGTTATTTAATATTAAATAAGAAAATTATTCATGGGGATAGGGGAGAAAGAATACTTCCCATATATTCCCTGCATGTCGTAAAAGGCGACTAAAAGGGGAGGAAGCGGGGGTCTGGAAATCCTCCCCTCCAGTTTCTGCTTTTCCAAGGGAGTAACAGGGAATGGGCCAAGTGAGGATTTTCCGTCTGAGGCTCAGTACTCTGTTCTTAAGACTACTTCGCTAACGCGGGAAAAGGCGTTATGTATGAAAAGAAAATATATATATATGTGTGTGTGTGTAGAGAGAGAGAGAGAGAGAGAGCAAACTCTCAGTTTAAGACTACTAGGGGAAGGGGTGTCCGTTAATGCCAAAAGTCTTTTAAATGAATTGTAGCCTATGAGCCGTTTCTGAATGCAATATACAATATACAGTATACAATATACAGATCACATGCTTTCTTTTAACGCCTCTCTCACTTGATGCCGTTTTTTAATGTAAGAATTGCAAGATTATTAAATAAAATCACAATTCTCTACATGCAACCTGACCGCACAATAGCTTGAGGCAGACTGAGACCCAAATAAAGCTAGTCTACCCCACGCTACCAAAAATAAGTGCGATATGAAATGCACAAGATGCAGCGTTTGAGATTTTTTTATTTCTGTATTTTTTGAATTATTATTGATTAATGCATTATTATTTGCCCAGTCTGTTTAGTCCAAAATCCGTAATATCGGGGTGCACACACAGACACACACAGACAGACACAGACACACACACACACACAGACACACACACAGACACACAGACACACACACAGACACACAGACACACACACACACACACACACACACACACACACACACACACACACACGCACACACACATACACACAGACCTGTCCCAGATTCACCC
>JAUUED010041943.1:0-10788 GCA_032361865.1 Panulirus pascuensis | reverse complement strand
GTAATCAAAACACACGTCCTACTACGGACATATGAACAAATGCACTTACGAACAGCCTACTGGAACGGAACCTGTTCGTAACTTGGGGACTATCTGTACTGGAAAATATTTTGACATATTAGTGTTCTAAGGTTAGTATTTCTTTGGTGATTTACAGTAATAACAATTTCAGACAATAGTGCTGGTAAAGGAAATAACAAAGATAATGTAAATCGATAAGCATTGAACCTGAAACTTGTGCACCTTCATATCATTTCAGTTTGAACCATTCTGTAGGTTTGAAGTTAATCCTTTGCATAGCAACAGCTTTGCCCAATTCTGATTTAGCAAAAACAATTAACAGTTGTTCTTTTTGTACCTTGATAACATAAGTAGTTGATGAACTAACACTGTATTCTATTGTCATAGCAGTATGTTTCTCACAATCTTGCAGTCATGTACAAATTTCTGTTTGCTGATGAAGTGTTAGTACAACTCACTTATGTTTCATTAATCTGGTAGATTAACTTGTTGATTTCTTGTAGGAATTGGATGCTATACCTGGAGGGTGTAGGAAATATTCAGAGCCAAAGTCATCCTAAATAATGAGTAAGAATCATTGTTGCAGTGCATAGCAACTGAAGCTTGGCGGGGAAGACTGTAAACAACATTTCAAAGCAGTGGTGTTAGGAACTATTGTAGTAGCACAGATTTTCAAAAAGTATTGGTAGTGGGCTGAAACCTGCTGGATGAAATTGAATAGATGCCAGTTACTACTCTATGCATTTGTAACAGGAGATAGTGGAAATTCTGGTTAGTTAAATGCCAAATGATAGAGCTTTTCCCATATTTTAGTTGCCAATCATCTCCACACCTTCATACATTGAGGACCTAATGTTCTAATTTTTGGTGTGATTATTACAAGCTTAGTAGGCACTAACAGTTTGCACCAAGAAAACAGAGTGTATAAAAAGAATAAGGTTTGTCTCAGCATTTAAACATGATGGAAGAAAGTAGTACACAAGCATGGTAAAACCAATACAGAACAGGGCACTAAAGTCAGATATTTGCGAAAAGAACTAGGTTTGAGTATTGTATGGATGGGAGGATGTATAACAGACGGTTTTTGGTGGTCCTGTTGTGTGAAAGTGCCAAGAAAGCGAACTGTATCTGGAAGAAAGGAAAGGGACACACTCATAACTCCTTTAATGTTGGTACTTTTATTGGCAAACTAATAATGAAACTAGTGGAGATTCACAGTTTTGTTTTTCCAGTATCCTTATTATGGTAGTCTTTTTAAATTTAGCATTCAAAAGTTGAAACTAAAGGAACTTTTGTGGAAGGCTGGGTGATGCTGATGATGAATGCCTAACTGGTTACATTCTTTCATTGGTTTAATTGCCTGCCAGTTTAATTGTTCATTATAAAACAAAAATTCTTATAGTTACCTATTTACCCACAGTCAGATGAGGAAGATGGGCATCTGGAGTTACCCTTTGAAGACCTGTCTGCCCTCATCACGACAGCTACCATAACTACCACATCCACTCAGTATAGAAGTAACCAGCAGTTTAACTCCAAGTAATTCTACTGCCACAGCAACAAATACTGATGTGACGGACCTCATTGAAACTGATGGTAAGCAACTGTTTCTAAGTTTGTTTGAAGTTTATAAGCTAAAAGGAAAGGGTGAGTTTTGAAAAAACATTTCAGATTAATCTTAAGTGATTTAACACACTTATTTGCTTTCATTTCCTGGTGGAAAGATAAAGCATCCTTTAAGTCTTTGATTCTTAATGTGATGGTAATTGTTCATAACCAGTGAGACATTTTCTGCACATTAGGAGATTTTGATCACAGCTTTTCCCTGGCTTTTAAAGACATAATATCTCGCTGAACCTGATTATTCACTCCCCTATTGTGCCAGTCAACTTTTACCTTTCCTTACACATTGAAAACATCTACATCACTTTAACTTTACTACTTTTCTCTGAAAGAACCGTCATTATACCATGATTGTTCCTTTCGTATTCTGCAAGCAAAATAACAATGTTGCACAGCTGTGACAGCTAAACCAGCCTTGAAAATTCTCTGTAAGAAGATTTAGGCGTTGAAGATAAGTTTGAGACAGTATGGTAATTTGAGGTGTCTTGTGGATAAAGAATGTGCACATAAGTTGGTTAATTTCCTTTGTTTAAAAAATGATGATGAGTTAAATGATGGAGATAGATTAAGGGATCACAGGAAAGAGTAGAACAATAAGAAGATAAGAACTACCCATGAAAGAACACCTGTATTTCGCCTACATAATAGTCAGTGGTCTGGCTGTTATCTGTAACTCCATCATCATTACAATAGGCTAGGACAGGTACATAGAAGCTCAGACATCATATATACATTCCCTCAATCTATGTCATGTGTGATGAGGTTAAGAGGTTTTTAAGACTAATATAACCATTTGTAATGATTCACCAAAACCAAGTTGAGTTGTCAGGTAAGACAGCCTTCTGTTCATTCATGTATCCATGCACATAAAATGCATCCCTTGCACATGATCACTAGCCATATGCCTGACATCTTCATCTGAAATATCTAAAGCTCTAAATAGTTCACTTACTGAATCTGCCCATTTCTTTCTTTCATTGCATTTTCCTGTTATACCTTCAGGTATTCATACGGATCTCTCTTATCATTGTCATCCGCTATATGCTCATCACTGTCATACCATATTAGCATTTCATTTCTATTTGTGTTTCTTTTGTAATTTTTTTTGAACAATTTTCACTTATTGCATTACCTGTTTTATTAATTCTTAGGATATGGCACAGACTATTATTGCTACTGCCTTAAGATTTCACACCTAAGAAAACAGAATTCTCACATCCATATGTAATTATCTCATAAAGTTTGCTTCTTGCACACTAAATTTCTTGTTATTTACAAAGTCTAAGAGCAGCATCATTTTTCTGACTTACATTGGCCAATTTGTAGCCTCTGCATGCCCACTGCCATCCTTTTATATCATCATTTCCAGATGCCTAGACTCCTTCATGACTACAAATTCTTGCTCATTTAAAGTTATAGCACACTGAGAAGTTTCACCACTCTTAACTTCAGAACTTTGCTGTTATTCTCATAGACTGTCAACGTCCATTTTCTATACATCTCACTGATACAATTTTCATTCTGCCAAACTTTAGCATACTGAACATCATGTTTACCAGACAGCCAAGGTAACTTCTGTTCTGTGCTTTCATAATACAGATATGTCGTACAGTCATCACATCTTACTTTCATTTATGAATTCATGCATAAGTTCACTTCATTATAATCTGATAACCATGCACTGGAGGTCTCTCAGTATCGCATGATTGTTTAACTTTTATTATTTCTGTCTAAATTGCTAGGTGACTTATTTTTCCATTATCAGCCTATAGAGCTCTCATCTGATTTTGCTATCACCAGTATCTGTATAACCACCTCTGTGTGTGCAAGTTTGTCAAACTATGGATCATGCATATGTGGTATACATGCAAAAAATGTATATATAATTCAGTGACCTAAATGTTGAGGAGGAACTCTTATGGTACATGTATATACTTCATTAGAAAAATGGAGAAGAATAACAAGAATGTAACAAAATAAGTGACTCAGTATGTGATCTTAGTGGGGTTATGTAAGAAGGGAGGCCAAGGCCAGCAGCGGAGGCCAACCCCATCATCCTTGGCTTGGCCTTTGTACATATTGAAGAAACTACATAACATCTGTTCATAATTTTTCATAATGTAATCCCAGGTTGATTGAGAACTTTGTTGATATCTGATATGAAAAAACTATAGTATTTCTAAAGAAATACACACCACATCACATTGTTGCCTTTCTTCTTCCTCCTCACAAAGATCGCTATCAATCCCTGGCACACTTATGCTGGGTTAGGGAAGAAAGAATACCACTCTCGTATTTCCAGCATCTTGTAGAGGGTGACTTAAAGAAGTGGTTTTGGGGGACCAGAAACCCTGTGCTTGTATTTCAGTTTCTTAAAGTTGAAAGAGGAGGAGCTGAGGCAGGAGTGGCCATTCTCCTTGAATGCTCAGGCTGGGATGTCTGGATGTACATTGATGTAACAGGTGGGTCTTTTTCAAGGGATTGTGATGTCACTGTGGCTATTTAATCTGTTAATGGATTGGAGGGTGAGGAAGGTAAACACAAGGATCTTGGAGAGAAGGATGTATCTGCAGTCTGCTGGGAGTGAGGATGCCTGTGAGGTGAGTCAGTGACACGGTTTTGTTAGCAGATTTAAGTTAGAACCTCTAGAAGCTGGTGCCTGAGTTCAGTAGAGTGTGTGAAAGGAGGGAGTTGAGAGTTAATGTAGATAGAAGTAAGGTTATTGAGTTTAGCAGTGAGAAGAAATAGGTTGTTCTGAAAGTGAGTTTGAATGGAGAGAATTTAGGGAAGTGGGCTTTTTTAGATACCTGGGAGTGGACACGGCATAGATGGAACTAAAGTAGCTGAAGTGGACCACTGGATAGGTGACATGGAAAAGGTCCTGAGTGTCTTGAAGAGTGTGTGGAAATGAGTGGCCACTGTTTGTGAGAGCAAAGATGAGAATGTTTGATGGTATAGAAGACCTGACTGTGCTGAATGGATGTAGGGCTTGGTCGCTCATTGCAAAAGCATGGAAGAGGGTGAATGTGTTGGAAATGAAATGCCTGAGGATAGTATGTGATGTGAGGAGGGGCATTTGAGTAAGGAATGATAGGGTAAGAGAGAGGTGTGGTAGTAAGCTGAGTATTTTTCAAGACAAATATGCTGGTGTACTAAAATGGTTTAAATATTGGAAAAATTGAATGAGGAGAGATTGACTTAGAGCATATATGTATCAGAAGTGGCAAGAACAAGGAGGGAGAGACTAAGGTTGGGTTGGAAGGAGGGAATGAAAAATGCGTTAGGTAATCGGGCCCTGAAAATGCACGAGGTTGTGAAGCAAGAAAGAAAAAGAGTGTATTGGAACAATGTTGTTCACAGGGGACGATGTATTGTCATTGGGAAGAGTTAGCACAACTAGGGCATTTGAAGTGTCAGGGCATGGAAAGGTCTGTAGGGCTTGACTGTGGATAGGAGTGTTTTGGTTTTGGTGCTGCAAGTGATGGCTAGGGAGTAGATTTGAGTAAAGAAGAGCTGTTTTTTTGTCCGTTCTTGACAGTTCCTCGCTAACATGGGAATTGGTGAACAACTACAAAAGATATTGGCTAAAACATTAAAGTACATTTTTTGGTCAGATTTTAATAAAAGTTAGTTTCTTTTTTCTGTGTACAGCTGCACCTGGGGACCAATCTATTATGTGGACTATCTTATCATTAGGACATATCTAGGCCCCAAGGTATGCAGATGCTGTTATTAATGATACTGTATCAGTTCTTAGAAATGGAAAGGAGTTGGCCCTCTTAATATTATTTTCCCTACAATAGTCAGCACCCAAGTTGAGGCTACCATGAGATTTAAGCATTAACATGAAAGGAAAGATCCATTCACTATCACAGGCTTCAACTAAATGATTTTGTAACAGGAACTCCACTTCTTTGCAAACACAATCTTCTCTGCCTGGGCTAATTCAGTAAAGTGCTGGTTTGATAGGTAACTCTGTGTGCACAAGTACCTCACATGCTCCACCAACATGTAGGGCTTATCAAAGATCTGCATAAAACTCTGCAAGGAGGCACCACATATCTTATATCTGTTACCGCAGAAGATGCAGTAGCTTAGTTCAAATATTATTCAGTTCACTAGCATCAATCATCTGCACATCATCATCACCTGGGAAAGTCTAGTGATTCACGTATTTTTAGAGATATTTTAGTTGCTAATGCACATACAGAATGAATCCATAGGTACAGTTTGAGATTGAGATAGAACACATAAATGGTTTTGTTTTCTTCATCAATATGGCTTTAGGATGTACACATGCACAGGCATGTGACTTTGTCTTTGTAGATTTGTGTCACATAATGAAGGTCACTCCCTTTTTTAATTCTTTAGGGTCTGCAAAACTTAGACTTAAGGATGCTCTTAAGTAAAGGCAATAATCCAAATATACTGTCATCAGGCTTAGATTTTATAATGTAGTCTTTGTATTGTACCTTTTCAATCTTTTTTTTTTTTGTAGTCTCAAAAGAGATTTAGCTACCTCATGGACTTTATTTAGTTTACTTTAAATGATTTTGCATATTGTAACAATAGTAGATGAACCTTTGACTTAAAAGAAACAGGCTTCATTGAAAAATGATTTTCCTGATACATTGAAAAAATATCACCATAACTCATGTAGGTGGACTAACTGAGTTTGTAAGGAACTAGGCCTGAGAAAGAAATTAAGAGTCATTCTTCATAGGAATAGGTGACCTTAGGCTAGTGGAATGAAAGCTGGTTTAGATGGGTCTTCTACTCCTAGGTATAGCTTTCTGTTGTATCATAGTGACATGTTAAGGTTAGTAAATATGTATTGTTAGACTGTTATAATTTTCATGTAATATGTTAGGTTTTATATGGTATGTGTTTGACATAATTGCTTTATAGTCAAAAGTTCTTAACCATTAACATGTTGCACTAACCAACAGAATGGGGTAGAAGTAGAGGTATTCATCGCAAGAGAGATTCATTCTTTGGTACACTAAAGAAAAGATTTGGTAGATCCAAAGTTCGGTCAAAAAGTGTGGATCCAATTGCCCGAGACATTCCGTGGCTCGTGATGCCTCAGTAGGACGTTTTGTATCTATAGAGAGATCAGCTAATATCAACAGAGCCTCAGGTGAGATCATGGTGATCTGTGTTGCTATGGATTGTTAACTGTATTTTGTATCATTAGATTAAACTGTTATAACCAGCATTGTTTTAGGTCTGTCTAGGAGGAGTAGATCTTCCATTAGATTGTGTTAAGAAATTTATCTAATGAAGCATTTTTTCTTATTTGATCTGTGATCATGTATGGCACAGTCTTTCTTAATGTCAGAATATTAAGAAGACAGTAAATAATTGACTTTTTGTCAAAAAGGATTGTGAAGTGTAGAGGGAAAATGTGAAGAAATTAAGGCTGTAAAAAGGTGTCACAGAGTATTCTGTTCTGAATGAGGAGTCAGGCAGAGGAGAACAAGGGCAACTGTTGTGGAGTGCTTAAGACACTGCTGTGCAAAGTAACGACTTCAGCATAGTGTTTTTTCATTACCAATGAGTCTGCTTTCTTCCATCAGGTTACAGGTAGAATCCAGTATAAGGCAGACCAAAAAATATAATATATGTCACTGAAGGCAGCAGTTTGTGCACATATGAGGTTATATGACAGCTGTAGAGACATTCTCATGGTAGGATAATGACTGCTGTACATTAAAGGCGAAATTCTGTTTGCTGAGAGCAGGCGTAATGTAGAGGGTAGTGTGTTGCCATAGCAAGATAAAGCTATGGGTTTGGTCTCAGGGCACATGTGAAAGTCCTGTTAGTTTTATCTAGTTATATTTATAAAATTGAGGATTAATTGTCCTCTTGATATGTGTATTTCTGATGTTGAGACTTATTACTTGCACAAGAGTAGAGCATGTTCAGGAAAACTTGATAACATACCTATGAACGATGTACCATGGGTGTGTTTAAAAGTAAAATAGTAAAGTTGCTCAACATAAATGAAGTCAGACTTCCAAGCTGGATTACTGCCTTCCCTAATGACTGACCTCCAAAAGCTAAATCATAAGCTGAGTTGACATGAATTCTGAAGTCAAGACACACATTTCTATGTTAACTAACTTTTCACCTTATTCCTATCCCTCTTCGGTTATAGCTTACTTTTATGCAGTCAGTAGATCGGTACATTGTCATTATACCTGTCTTTGTATGAAGTATACTGTATATATCAGGTGTGCTAATGCATATTGCTCTTGCCAATTAAGCACGGGAAGGTCTTTAACTTTTTAAGTGGAAGATGATGATGGAGGTTATACTGATTTACATGAAATTTATGGTAGGATGACTGAAAAAGTATTTAGCAAAAGCTAAGAAGTTTTATGCAGCCTTTATGTATGTGGAGAAGGCACACGATAGAGTTGAGAGGAATGGCGTATGGTATGTGTTAAGGATATATGGAGTAGGGGGACAACTGTTAGATGGTTGGAAAGCCTTCTGTAGAGGAGAAAAAGCATGTGTAAGAGTGGATGGAGGGTTGAGCAAAAGTTTTGATATACATGTGGGTGTGAGATAGGGCTGTGTTATGTCACTGTGGCTTTTTAATATTTATGTGGATGGTTTGATAAGTGAGATGAAAGCAAAAGTAGGGGAAGGGGATGCAAAGATGGGGCATAGCAGTGAGATATGAAGGCTAGTGACAAGCCTGTTTGCGAATGATACTGTGTTGTTTGCTGAGAGCAAAGAGGAGTTGCAGAAGGTTGTAAGTGTGTTTTATGATGTGTGTAGATATAAGTGATTGAAGGTAAATGCAAGTAAAAGTAAAGTAATTGAGTTTGAAAGGAAACAGAGTGAAAGTATAGATTTTGTGAAACCATATTGAATTAACAAGAAAGTGTACCAAACTGTGCTTTGGGTATGGGGGAGAAAGACTGGAAGAGGTAAGAGATCTTAAGTATTTAGGAGCTGTCTTGGGTAAGTTTGGTGATATGGAAGGAGAGACAAGGGAGAGGGCAGTACAAGGTAGAAGAGGCACTGGGTACCTTAATAGAATTATAAAGGGCAGAAGTGTAAGTACGGAAGTGAAGAGAGGGTTAAGGGACAGCATAGTCCTCCTGACCCTGACCTATGCAGCTGAAACAAGGAATGAATCACAGAGGTCAAGAATCCAGGCTATGTAAATGAGCTTTTTGAGAGGAGCATGTGGTATGACTAGATGGAATGAATGAAGAAATGAAAGGTTGTATGAGAGATATGGTATGGCAGGAAATGCAAAGTATATGAATTGTGGAGTGATAGAGTGGGTGAAACATAATACTTTGAGGTGGATTCAGCATGTGGAAAGAATGCAGAACTGGGAATTTACAAGGAAAGTGTGTGGTAGTACAGTTAAAGGAATTGCTGTGAGAGGAAGAACACCTATGACATGAGCAAATACAGTTGAAGAATATTGGAGGGAAGGAAATGTTAGAAAAATGCTTGGAATGGTGTATGCAAGGGAGACATGTAAGGACAGGGATAAGTGGCTCTTTTGCCTTGGCCACCCCCTTCATTTGAGTTTCCATAGGGAACGGGCATCAGTGATATAGATAGATGGATTAGTGAAGAATGTGGTAGTTTATTTGAGGGTACAAGAAGAGGTGGAATGCTAAAATGATGAATAGATGTAGCAAATGATTAACATAAGGTTTGAAGTATTTCTGGTAAAAGAATGCCAAAGGAAAGGTTTTCCTCTGTTGAAGAGGATGTAATTTTGTGTCTGAAGGTGGAGGTTTGATGGGTAAAATTTGTCTCACTTGATGAGTCAGCTTATAAGCAAATAAAAATGTAGATGCCAATATTAATGTAGAAGACTAGTTCAGTTTAGCACACTGGATGTAGGTTGAGGATGTTTATGTTTGAGCAGAGGTTGTATGGCCTCAGTCTATGGTAACATCATGGAAATGGGTACAGAAATAAAGATAACAGGAATTAAGATGTTGGTATGGTGAAGCAAAACACTGATTTTGAGGCACATAGCACAGACTTGTGAATTTATACATTTATTTTGTTCAAAAGCAAAAATAGTTTTATTCTTAGTTTACTGACATTTTATGTATTGTATTGTTCTTTGTTCCTGGTTGTACCTTTTTTGTTATCTTTTGTTTGACATACTTTTAATTGCTATATCTTCCACTTGGATCTTCAATTTTTACCTAGATGTTAGTTTATGCAGTGATACAACAACTAATGTTCACATACTCATTATTTTTTCTCAGTATGAAATATGGCTTACTCCTTCGAGAGCTGTAAGGTCCATCAGAGAAGCTTTGTAAGATGAAAGAAAAATATCCTTGCTAGTTAGCTTACATGTAACTCTTTCCTTATTTACAAAGTGGTGGAACTCTCCACCTGTGGCCAACTTTTTTAAGAGCTTACTTAGAATAGATCCCAAATTAGGGCAGCAATAAGCTTATAAACAAAGCAAAATACATTTAATGTATTGTTCAATGATGACAAAGTGAGAACGGGGGGTTTAGCTTTAGAATTAAGTAGAATTTAAAAAAAGAGCTCAGGTCCGGGCCCTTTGACATACACTCCAGAGTGTTCCTTTGACTGATGGCTCTTACTTCCAAACATTTCTTAACCATATTCTTATGCTAATCATTTCATATGCATGACCATTTTCTTGCCTAATGGTCAATGTGTAAGGCCATTTCCTTACCGAGATCTTACCTTTGAGGCCATTCCCATGCCTTGCAGTTCTTGCTTAAGTCTCTTCTGTGCTTAACAGTTTCTTCCTTGGACATTTTCCTTAGAAGTTTCGCTTTAGGTTGTTCTCTTGATTAGCAGTTTTCTCTGTGGGGCCTGGCTATTGATGGTAGGTGTTGGTTTTGGTGCATTATACAAAACAGATAGAGATTAGATGTGTTCTTTCGGTACCTGATGCTGACTTGCTAAGAGGAGTTGAAGTGTTTTAGATATCTGAGAGTGGACTTGGCAGCGAATGGAACTATGGAAGCGTTAGTGATTCATAGGTTAGGGGAGGGGGAGAAGGTTCCGGGAGCGATGAAGAATGTGTGGAAAGGGAGAACTTTACCTTGGAGAGCAAATATGGGTATGTTTGAAGGAATAGTAGTTCCAACAGTATCAAATGGTCGTGAG
>JAUUED010039740.1:0-10812 GCA_032361865.1 Panulirus pascuensis | reverse complement strand
AGTCTTTCCGAGTCGTCCCCGGGTGGAGCGCGCCTTTGAGAGGAGCTTGTTTACAAACATTGGCGGAGCTTACACGGACGCTCGCCTGATGGCCTCACAGCTGAATAGAGAACCCTGCCTGATCATTACTCCTGCCAGACAAACCCCCCTCCTCTCCAGAATCATAAAAGGCAAACCGTGGGAGCTAATCACTCAGCTCTGATTCCAAAATATTCTCGGATGACATTCTTAGACATTCTTGGCTAGTAGACTCTGGCCTTGACAATGAAGTGAAAGCTGGAAAGGTACACAACATTTAAGGAGACAATTCAGCGTTTAGTTTGAACTGCCAGGAAGACTTTCTTACAGGTCCTACGAGTTCTCTCGTCTGTGAATACAGTGCAACTTTCAACTGCCTATCAGTTCCTACGATTATCATTGGCGTCTGTAATAATTTGTAATCTTTTCTTATCATAATCTGGAAAGGTAACATTCTCATGTAAGCACTGTAACAGAGATGGTTCACTCTTTGGTAATCTAGCTGCAGATGAGATTCGTTTACATCTGCTTCACTTGTGAACTTGAGGACCTTTCATCATGCTCTAAAATAGTCAACACAAAGTTACTCTTTTATTTCTTACATTTTTTCTTGAGAGAGTCAACTCTATATTTTACGGCATTTTCATAATAAATTGTAGAAACTGAAGTGAATCATGCCACAAACAGATGGAAGAATACTGATTTTCGTACTCGATTCATATGTATTTTTTGTTGAGTCGATGCGCCTCGTTCCTCTGGCAAAGCAATGGACACACATGTGCGCATAACACTGCAGCCGCATCCTCCCTTTCACTCTCCCTTCCTGCCAACAGCAAGTCCAGTATGACCAGATCAGCACACATAGCTTAGGTCTCTGTTGCTGGTAAACAAGACTTCCCGATCAGTCAAAAGACACACACATATCCGAAATATAAAACAAGAAACGAAGGAAGCTTCAATAAATTTATCTCACTCCTGAAGACAATCATAAGATACGGTGAACCACAGAAGAACCAGAAGGACGCTTGACTTTTAAGTCAGGTCGGTGCTGTCTGAGGGTTACCCCGCAGCGACCGAGTTTTGTAAAGAAACATTCGGCTGAAACTCTACAAGAAAGAACTAATGGGGAAACATGAGGCAGGGAAGCGTGTAATAGTGCTGGCTAATTGGATCCTCCAGCAGGTGCAATGCTGCCCCGTCCTTCGCTAGGCAGGGGACCCATGAGCGGCCAACAACTGGTACAGCTTTAAGGCAACGGTCACGGGGCAGAGCATCACTAAGAAACATGGTAATTTTCATACAAGAATCGTAACACGACGTAGCAACGATATATGTAACACGCGCATGGGAATATTCCTTTACCGTTTGACATAAAAGAGTTTAGCATTATAATCAAAACCAGCTATATGGTGCAAAAGACTACTACAAATACACATACATACATTATCAAAATTTTGGGGCTTGCATCATCGTCTGCAAATTAAACTTTCTGTTATTACGGTAGTACTTCATAAGAGTCACTTTGAAATTAAGTAAAACTTCCTGGAGACGGTAGTTCTAGTGAAAGCTTAGCGTGAAGGAGGATACGACGAAAGCTGGGCCATCAGCCGGGTCGCCATCACCGCCGCGCCAGCAGACCCAATAATGAATCAATGAGGCACTTAACAGATGGCTTCCTTGTACGTCATCTTGTTGCGGTAATTGCCTCGCCTGCTAATATCATCAGATTCTGCTCTCCTCCTCCTCCTCCCTCCTCCTCCTCTTCCTCCTCCTCTTCCTCGGGCTATTACTTTCCCAGCAACGTCCCCCGAACCTTGCCTTGGGCTGCTCTTACTTTCCCTAATAGAATCTTTATTTTCAGTTAAATTTTTTCATCAAGATTATAACGTTAATAATCTCCTCATCACCCTACTCTCACCACCATTTTCGTGTTCTACAGGCTTTCGTCTCCTTTTTTCAGCAGCATCTTCCGTGATGCCCGTGACTGTTGCGCCCCCTTTTCTTGGCAAAGGCGTCCCTACAATATTATATAACCCTAAAAATCTCGGATAATCAGCTCTAGGTCTGTTCATACTTTCATTTTAACCTTTTTAAAACTGCTCTTTAAACTCACTAGTGGAGGAATACTAATGGAAAGAAGGAGTCAAATTTCCCAAAACTACAAAAGTTTTGAGAGCAACTTGAAACAGAACAATCTCAACATTTTTAACAATATTCGTCATCTTATTGGAGTTTGATTTTGCGTATATGACTGCCAAATCATTGTCATCTTCAGCCTCAACAAAATATTTACTACTCCATATCCTGATTCTTCTTAGAAAAAAATAAAGAAGAATCTACGTAAAATCTAAATAAAGTATCTTTCTCTTTATGTACCCATTTAAAAAGTATTTCACCTGACATTGTTCTGTGTCATCTATAACCTCAGACTAGCACCCTTCGCTTCCTCCCTCATAGTCCTATCTTAAACTCCATTACACGCTCTCTCTCTCTCTCTCTCTCTCTCTCTCACACACACACGCACACACACACACACACAACGATATTCATCATTTTTCTCCTCATAACACATCTTCTGTTAGGCAATATTTGCAACTTTCTCGTCCTATAAATTTCGTCCACTTCCAATTCCATTTTTTCTTCCCTCCTCCACTCTATCTCCACTGACATCAACTATATCTACCTATACGTGCACTCCCTATGCATTTGTAAGTCTTTGTTTTGTCGTCGCTAGACAATGCCTAAAATATTTATCTATTTTTTTCCTTAGATACTGATTAATACTTAAGTGTTCTTAGCAATACCCTCATCATTTACCTCACCTTCCTAACTGCTTCCTTCACGTTACTCATATCTTTCCTCCATCTTTAATCAACTCCATCTAGCCCTCCAGCAAATATTCCTGATTTTTCTTTTACTTTCACATTTGAATCTTCCCCGCAATTCATTCACTGACAATATATAATCATGGTCGTTGAATAATGGCTTCAAGAAGTACAATTCAGCTATCATCAGTAATGCCTTCGTATCTGTAATCTCGACTCCGCATGCTATCCTAAGATATATTCTTGGCCTCATACGTTCGACAGGTGTACATCAACGCGCCTCCCACAACGTGGATTCATAGCAACACATAGGTGGTATTTCATCCTCAATGCTTTCTTGCATTCAGACTTTCGTTATGTTTTACGCTCTCACTGTAGCATTCTACCCATCTCACTTTTATGTCTGATTATACACACAAGCTCATTTTCCGTTTTTAGGTTCCCGTGAAAAAAAATAATGTCTGCATCTGACAAGTATCGTTACACTTTCCCTACTTCCCTGATAGAATTCATCATTCTTTCTCCACCCCTACCCATCTTCGAGGTCGTCAGTACCTTCATATTTCCCTGAGGCGACGTACGATTCATCCACACTTTCTCCCCAGCCTGAGCAGTTCCTCAGGTATCCACACACCATCTAGGTTTATTCACTGTCAGGTCCCGCTTCCCTCACTTCCCAGCTGGAGGGTTCAGCTGCCTTCACAACCCATTGCCTTGGTTCCCCTTACTTCCCACTATGTCCAAGCTTTCATTCCCTACCACGTTTTTGTGTCACCGTCTCCTTACTAATGCCTCAGCCCTTCCCATAGTTTCCGCTATGTCCCAGCCCCTTTGATCTTCCACTATGCCTCACCTCCACCCCTAACTAGCTCCTATGTCTCTGTTCTTTTCTCCCTCACTGTGTACTACTTTACGTAAATCTAAACTTGCACCCGAGTGCCATATGCACCACTAAGTTCCGAGATAGTTACTTTTCCATGACGACTTCCTTACCTCTACTCTCTACTCTTGTCTCCTCTTCCCCCACTCCGATAGAAGTCCTTCTTTCCGTACCTCCCCACTGTGACACCACCATTCCCTTAACGCCCCACAGTATTTTTTACCCTCATACCCATACCACTTGATCCTAAGTTTCAACATTCCCCACAATGTCTCTTTAACTTAATTCCCAAACATTCTTGCTGCATTCATAGCCCATTATGTTCCAATCTCTAAAATTACACACCCTGTCACTTTCCCCTTACATTCCAAAATGTCACCCTTCGCCTTAACCTCTGTACTCTCCCATCCCCTTACTCTTCACATTGTCGCTTTCTCATCCCTTCCCAAAATGTGCACTTCTTTTCCTTCAATCGTTCCTATTTACCCCTTATCCATTACGTCCCGTTATTATAGCCCCTGACTATCAACCTAACTGTCCTCCCCCTCCTCTCACTCTACACTACCTCTGGCTCCCTCCACTCACCAAAGTGTGCTCCCTCCTTCATTTTCCACTATAACAGTTATTCTTACTCTTCATTATGGTTTCCCTTCCCTCACTACCCTTTCTGCTCTTCTACACTCACTCCCCAAGTCTCTCACAACCTTCATCCCTAACAAAGTCGCTGTCTCTTGCTTTCCATGATGTCCCTACGTCTCCTTACACCACAATGCCCACCCTATCTGAAGTCTTGCTAAAGTAAACAAACCCACAAAACGATCCGATCCCCCTCTCATTTTCACTCGTGGCTAATCCCCTAACTTTCATTATACCGTTAATCATCTTCATTTTTCCCTCCTTCGTTACTGTTTTCTTCTTTAAACATAACGCTCTCCATTCCCACCTTCTGCATGTCAATACTTTTTTTAATCCATCATTTCCATCTTAATCATCATTTGAGTAAAATGATATATTAGACTTTCCTCTCAAAGTGAATTACGTTCCCAGTCAGTCTTATTGGTATGATTTATATTCAATTTCATGCGGTTCATTACTTTTTTCATCCATGATATATGCTCTAAATTAGATATCCACGATGGCTCTATCATCTAATTTATACAATATTCTTCTCTTTTTCTTCAAGGTGAGGTTTTACAGGCTAAAAGTGCGTCATGATTTAGGTTAGACGCCACGCCCTCCCACCATATGACTTTCATGCTCAGAAATACCTCCCATCGTCACTTGCCGTCACCTTCGTCTCCATAGCCAACCTCATAGTCACCACTGCTGCCTTCGCCTACAGCACCAACATCACCGTCACCAATACAGCCGTCGCCTACCAGATACAACCCCACCGTTACTAACGCTGCCTCTCGACGTCTACAGAACTACCTCAATCGTCACTGCTGCT
Source organism: Panulirus pascuensis (assembly GCA_032361865.1). Classification (NCBI taxonomy): domain Eukaryota; kingdom Metazoa; phylum Arthropoda; class Malacostraca; order Decapoda; family Palinuridae; genus Panulirus; species Panulirus pascuensis. Next base: position 5,639 of record JAUUED010039740.1, on the reverse strand, counting down.
GTCTTCGACCACAAAAATTACTCTTACTAACAAAGCCACTACACTGGCCAACAAAATTCACCTCCAACCCCATATCCCACACCGTGACCACTGCTGTCTTCGCAAGCACGAGTTTCCCCACCGTCACCACCACTCTCGTCGCCTTCATAACTACTCCTACTCCTTCGCGATACCGCCAGAGATACCACCATGCCATACGAAAATTCCCCTCCCAATACCGTTGACGGTATTGCAGTACCGAAACGTAATCAAAAACAATATCACCATCACTACGACTTCCACTTAATCCGATAATTTGACCCCTCGACCCCGAGTTGCAATTCGGCACTATAAGTGAACCTAGCCCACCCAAATAGAAAGCAACATTGGGTTGTCAATCAGAAGCCTTATAACTGTAATTAAAGGAACTAAACGAGCTCTCTGAACCGCAACAAGAACAGCCCCTTCCCACATCACTAACAATCTCTCTTTAATCACTCCCTCCCCCAACCCCACCCTTATAATAAAGTCCTACTGTTTACTTATGTTTTTCCTCTCTGTATATTTTCAAACTAACATTACCGAGTTCAAATGAATCTCTGGACACTTAGAGTTCAATGATTCTTCTGGAAATAGCCTCAACTTCATGGCTTTGGATTAAGGGATTTAATCAATATTTTCATATGTTAAACAAGTGATAAGACTTCATCTTAGCGTTATTTTTCGTAGAGTTAATAATACTCTCTCTAACATTAAAATGCTCCTTGCATTTCACACTCTCGATAAACATAAATTCACTTCAGTCTCCGCAGATATACGTTTACTACACCCTCACACCCTCTCTTCACAACACCTTCGACACAGGTACCCTATGATCTGAGCCCCTACGGATCAAGTTAAATGCCATCTTCAATACACCCTCGACACTACCGGCATTTGATCCGGCCATTACAAACAAACCACATGACATGACATCTTTGACCTTTGCGGTTGGGTCAAACAGGTGGTCTTTGTCAGAAGGAAAGATATAGAAGAAAGAGGATTACAAATAAATAACTATACTCCCTCGTCTGGAGGGAGACATGAAAATTCGAGGACGTAGAAGTTAAACCCTACCGAAGAATGCCCGGAGTTGCATGTTATACAGCAATTAAACCTTTGCTGTGCTGAACTTAGCTCTATCATATCTATGACAACGCTGGAAATCAATGTAGCACTAGTATATTTGTCATTTTTTTTTATATATTTTGGTTCAGTTTTCAATCCATCATCACTAAAATCAAAAGTACTCCAGTACCACTGCCATCACCAAAACTAAAGTCCATCACCTTTAATTCCAATACAACTAAAGCCCTCATAACGAGCAACCAATCCCTCTAAATCCACGTCCACTAAAAACTACAACCCTTAAAATCTACTACCATTCCACTCACACTTAACAAACCCCCCTCCCCCTTCTCACCCGACTAAAGCTACTCCATCATTCCTCACCACTCCCACCCACTCACCTCTCACACCAACGACCACAACATCCATCACTACAACCATCCACTTCTCACTATCACGATCATCAACACTTCCCTTACGACCAACCAACAACCATCACCAGGCACCACCTCGTTACACTGTCTCTCGGTCAACAGTAATGCTCCAAAGGCACAACAAGCTTGATAATACCATCAACACAAATCAATCTTTTCTCTTAAGGCCGATCCACCTGGGTATCGCCAACGAGATGCACGTCTTTATTGCTTCCTGTCTCAACCTGGCAACAGATTTTTCCAGGCCAAGTACACACTTTCGTCCCCAAAGGGAGAGATATTCGTTGAAAATGGATTGCTAAAACTACCACCAAAGTCGGAATGTATGACAAATTCATGAACTTTATCATGCGAGACGGCAGCTGCGCTGGACTGACCCGTGGTATTCTCAGGTTACAACCTCAGCCAAGGCTGAGAGCTACACATGACGACCTTTATCACACAAGACACATGACGACCTTTACAAACAGATACCATTACATGACTGAATACAGTCCCCAGCAAACTGTATAAAAAGATGGGTCCCTACATAAAGCCATGGAGTTGCCAAAGTGTTATTACTTTAAAAAACACACTGACTTCCTATCCGGAATGGGAGACAGGTTTAACAACTGAACAACCACCCTTCAGACCGATATGTATGCTATACTCATATCCTTAAGATTTGTTTAATGTCTCCAAGAATGACAGTTTCTTTAGTGATTTTCTTTCTTCATTAACCGTATCAGATTCCCTTCAATATGACTGTAATATATATATATGCCAATATTGTGGAAGATGGTGATATACTAAATTTTTTTTGGGGGGAGGATATTCCGTCACTAACTGGGCTGATTATGCATGCCAGGACGAATGATTTATCTACAGTTTATGACTCTAAATATAAAGCTGACTATAATTTTGGCCTACCTTTATCTAGTTTAATGACAGTGATCCCGAACGAAATTAAGAAAATAAATCTAAGTTTAAGACAAATGAAAACGGACACAAGCCGGTCCATCTACCATCATAATAATTATCATGCAAGAGGAACCCCAAACATATGGTTCCATAAATCAAATCTATAGACAACGTAATGATGTTGGGCCATAAATACCCATGTGACAATGGAGACACAAGATATAAACTTTACCATCGGAGTTACTCTCCCACGTCCTAGCACAATGTACTTGACTACTTGACTGTTACAAACTCAGCGAATTAACAGACAGTTCCTAACACATTATAAACTGAGTGAATGAATTTCATCTCTATTGGTGCCAGATACATGAGAAGTATTCTAACTTTCCCAACTGTATGTGGTTCACTCAACAAGGCACTCATTATACAACTGAATCACTGTGGTCCAGTTCCTATATCTTTTGTATACTGTGCAATCCTCTTTAGCCCACGGGATAGGCAGACAATACACAATAAACCACTATTTCTAGTAAGAATAATATTAACAGGCTATATCCACACTCTCAAGCGCAATGGACTGTAAGATCCGAAAAGCAATATACCACCAGAAGAGGTTCGTGGCTGCACCACTTGCCTCATCACCGATGGATTAGACTAACTGCTGCCGCAGTCCATTTACCCTGCCACTGCATTTTCTGGATACCGATATATCTGGGAGCCACACGTATCACCAATCTATCAGGTCATAATGATGTTATCCAACCATAACGAGGGCTTTTCAACCTACGATAAGCGTAACATCCAGGGGTATGCCTCTGGTTTGCAAGATGGTTGCCCAATAACCATAAGTTGAGTTATTCCCCTGACTTAGCAAGTCCTTCCAGTATGGAGATGCAACTGCCATCGGTTTCGTTAACAAAAACAAAGGCTTCCGTAATGAAACTGGAGGTGTGGGATACAAAGCAAGGAGACGGGATCAATGATATGTTTGAAACACTCGCTGATGGTATGGATCGTCACAACGCTATCACAACACTTGGCAGTACTGACCCGGGTACACGTCTATTCCATGCGGAGCAAGTTACAAATCTATCTTCCCGATCTTAGACTTTGAATTCCAACTTCACAAAATTCCGAAAGACTTCCACAACTTTGGTAATGGCTCCAGCATTTGTTATCTATCTGCGGGAGAATCGCTTGTGAGATTCTGGTGTAAAATAGTGGAGTCTAATCTTCAGGTTACGAAGGCTACTGTTCACAAACTGCTGCTCTTTCCTTCAACCTGCTTATTGTAAGGCTGGATTTTCCCGACTAATCGCCATAAAGTCAAAGATGCTACACTGACTAGCAGTGAATGCCGAGCTTCGTTGTACATGAGACAAGAAAGTCTCCTAGGCTGTCACGGATTGAACTTCAACAACAGAGCCATGTAACTAATTCTTAAAGCGTCATTTCGTTTCATGCTTATCCGACACCCACCAAGTAAATTATTTTATTCTTGTTAAAGCTGTTCTTAGTTAAAAGCATTGAAAATAAGATGAATATAAATGCATCACGTTCCTCATATCCTCCTTTTAAAGAAAAAGACTTTTCAACCCAAGGGGGTAAGCAGGACATTCCGGTGACCCTTAAGGGATACTTGGCATGAAAAACCCTGAACTACAGTACTGCCTGACCACTGTTTCTTCGACGTAGCTCATAACGAATCTACTAATGACCGTGATAATCGGAAAAGCTAGTTATCCAGCCATTACCTTATCTATGCATCCCCACTTCAGGCAAACGAGTAATCTAAACACGCGTCGCATGGAGACAACATTTACCGACAACTACATCATCGAGCAAGAGAAATACACCCCCCCTCTCCATACCAAAATCTACCATTATATATTACTCAACCACAGAACATCCCGTCATCAAGTTAGCCGACCGACCAAGTAATCCAACCACCAAGCTCTCCGACCGCCGACTTACCCAGCCAGCACGTTATCAGGCTAGCACCCATAAGGAAGGGTAAATACGCCTCCTCCTTGACGCGCATCAGATGCAGCAGGTACGGACTGACGCACGGCTCGCCTGGCGACCGTAAACATGATCAGAATCGCTGCCACTCTTGATTCAAAGACCAAACAAAGGACGTCTTTGTTAGTCCTTACAGCAGAACATGCGGAATATAAAGTACCACAAATGTCCGCTATTAAGGGACCTGCGGTGTACGAAGGTTTTCATTTGCGAAGGAGTTTCGTAAGGAAAAAATAAAGTAGCATCTTTTGTTTCTTGTGTTGGTACTACGTATCTAACCTTACGTCTTGTCTCTACCTGCACCTTTCGGTCTGGGACCAAATACCGCCGGTACTCCTCTAGTCCGTCGAGCCGACTGAGGCAGCGGCCCGCAGGCCTTTGTACACTGCATCCTGATTGATCAGGTACACTTTGTGGATATTTATCCAGTGAATTCTTTCATATTTCCACTGGTTGGTCCACAAAGCTTCTAAGCTTTTTTTATCTTTTTAGGGTAAAGCGTTACAAAGTTTCGAACTCCGGAGATTTACATTATTTTCTTTAAATGTCTTAATGGTAACGTTGCATTTTATCTACGCTGTTTTCAGTCTTCCTAATCTCTTATGCACTTAGTGTATCTTCGACTGGTTTCAAGTGGATGTCTTCTACCCGCACAGCTCAGACTCAGGCCTAGTTCAGAGGCGAAGGCCTGGTTTAGCCATCCAATTACTGTTGTATGTTGTAAATCTTGGAGGAAACTATCCATTTTGTTCTTAAGGAAGTCTCGAGGTCTTCCCACATAAGTCCAACAAATAACAAACATCAAATTCTCATTCTCAACAAAACACACCCCTCCTACCACAACATGTGCCTTCAGACTATCATCATTTATCTCTAACTAACATACACCACCACCCACACATGCGCAACAAGCAACAGGCACACCAAACACCGCAGGAGGCAAAACTAAAAGAACAGTCTTGTCTGGCTACACCACTGCCCCAACACCGTATCATCTGATCAAATATAAACAATCATTACACACCAACCACCACAAGCATCAATACACACCCAACAAACACTGTCGTCCACATATGACCACTATCCACCACTGCCACCCATACAAACCCACTAACCACGACTACCGCCCTGACCTATCCACCCAACGATACTACTAGCCATAAATGTCCGTTAACAACTGATTCCAGCCTTCGTCCC
>JAUUED010038635.1:0-10820 GCA_032361865.1 Panulirus pascuensis | reverse complement strand
AGTGATGAGCACAGCGAAAGATTTTACTAGGACATTTTGGACATGGAAAAGTGGTACCAAGGAAAGTGGAGCCCCTCTATGTTGGCGGATTACTGCTGGACATTAAGGAAAGATGTTCCTGAGGTCAAATATAGCCAAAATTGTACACTTCTGCATTTTAGAGGTCAGTTTTTTAAATTTAATACCAGCCTTATTTATGAATGAGTGATATACACTTATTGTAAAAATTTAATTGCTCTGTCACTTAAAAACCATGCCTGAAAGAAACATTCTTAAACAGATTCGAATTCAGCATAAAATGTACTAGACAGTCCACCTATTTTAGTTCGCGGGAAAAAAAAGTTAAGATTTTGTTGACCACTGCCACTGTTATGGGCAGTGATAAAAGCTGAATGAGTGTCAGTGGGAGATTTTTTTTGAAGCCCAATATGCCTGATCCCTTGTCTGAATGGCCTCAGAACTGGAATGGTTGATCCATGGGTTGGAAGAAAGTCACCTTGAAGGAATAGGGGATAAAAGCTTTCATTCCTGCAACAATAACATCTACCATGCTTTTAGTGTAGACTGAAGCATTATATGAGACAGTAACGTATCCAAGGAAAGTCAGAAAAGAATTCTTGTAAGTTATTCCAGTCAGCTTTGTTAAGGTACCAATATTTACTTTTAGAAGGGGAGGTGCCGTCAGAATTGATACATTTATGAGTGTGATCAGATGAACCAACTGGGGGAGAGATTGTGTAGTTACAGTGGGATGGATTAGAGGTGAAAAACAGATCCAGAACATTAGGATAGCAATTACAGTGGTCAGGAATATGGGTAGGGTAGGAGAATATTTGCTCTATATCGTTGAGAATGGAGAACACGAGGGCTTCAATCTCTCCTCCATCTGTATAGGAGGAAGTCAACCACTCCCTAAAGTGAACTCTGAAATCCACTAAGTTGAGGATCTTGGCCTGAAAGTGAGATACTGCAGTCTGATGGCAGGAGCTTAGATAGTTGGAGAAAGATATTAAATGTTTTAGAATTAGGAGACCAGTAGGTGAAACAGAGGAATAGTATGGTAATTGGGGAGATAGAACTTGATCCACATAAGTCAAAGTTTGGAGACTCAAGGTCTTTGAGGCAAGCAACAGGTGTGTTGATTTGGAAGAAGCACAGATACCTCCTTTGAACCAAAATCATGAGCAGAAATTATAGTTAGATATGATAATGGGGCTTGTAAGAACAGTATTAGGCAACTGGGTCTCCGAGAGAAGGAAGATATTAGGAAACATACTAGAGAGATGGTTTTCAACTAAAGAGGGGTTACTAGAGAGACCACGAATGTTGGAATAGTGAAGAGAAAATAAGGAAGGTGTATCAGACAGGTGCAAGGGCCTATAGTGTTGTGTGTGACAAGGAGAGTTTGTTTGTGGACAGAATGCCAGCTGTCCGCGTGTGGGTGCGACAGAAAGAAAAGTCAGCTACCTAGGTGAGAGGAGTGCAACTTGACAACCACTGAAGTGCTGGCTCACTATGCAGGCTTCACTAACCCTCCTGATGCCCAGGTGAGTGATAGCTGTAATATACCTCCCTGGTCGATGGCTGTTTATGAAACAATTATAGGAGAATAAGTCTCAAGTAAACCAAGAAAGTGTATGCAAGAGTGTTGACTGATGGAGTGATGAAGTCACTAAATGGTTTTTCAGTCTTCAAAACCTCCATCTTTGTATGCAGTATGCTATTTGTTGAAAACTCATCTACATAGACCTTGAAAATTATTAAGATCTTAATTATGGTACTGACTTAGTTATACCTAAAGAGTACCACCCACCCCACCCCACCAAACCTTGTGTCAGGAGGACAAGTAAATATTTTGAGTTTTTTTTTATATGATTTAACTTTTAGGGCAGGGAATTAGGTCACTTTTTAAAAGCAGGGGGGCAGCCCTGGGAAGTCTTATCATACAGTATTATTGAGTGGAAAACATTACATATCACTGTTGAATCATTAATACTGTGCTACCCCAACAGCTTAAAGATTGGCAAGTATGTACTGTTAGGCATAGTCACAGTTCATTCCTTCCTGATGCTGCCTTGCTAAAGTAGGAAAGAGTAGGTACAAAAATATTATACATAAATTTGCACAGCTTGATTGTATAGGCATTCTCTGAAAGTAATTAGGCCTTTATATAATTTAGATATATTTTTAGATTTTGGGAATAGCTCATGTACAAATTTGTTCATCTTTTTTATGCATTTTGCTACAATAATTCATGCACATTGTTATGCAGTTAACCTTCATGTGAACATTTTTTTTGGTGACATATTGATACAGCACATCTTTTCAGGATTTGTAGGACACCATGGACTGCCTTGGAAGGCTCTTGGGCAACCTTTCTCCAGCTCTACCAAGCCTTAGGGTATGGTCACAATGAAAGTGTTTTGCTGTGAGGGTAGAGGGTAGCAGGCTGCCTAGCGGGAAGAGGCAAGCAGTGCCATGGCCACATCGGAAGAGGGAATATCGCGCAGGATGTCAGTCATTGTTCAGTGATTCTCACACCCAATCAGTGCAATGTCAGTCAAAACTCTAGAAAATTGCTTCTAGGTGAGACTGTCTTTGAAATTTGATGACCTGAATGTTGACAGATCTTGCTGGATTCACAACTTCAACAAGCAACAAGCAAGACATGGTGAAATCAACAATATGTACCGTCAAGCTCGCGTGTACGACTAATTTTTTGAGTATCTATGGATGACTCAAGGAACATTTATTGAATAAACTGGAGATGTGACTGACAAAAATGACAACCCACTTCAGAGAACCACTTACTGCTGAAGAGAGACTGGTTATAACATTGAGGCAGGGAAATTTTTAAGGTAAATCATAACCACATGTACAGATTTGTTAAAGAAATTAAACAAATCTGTAAAGAAATGGTAAATACTTGTACAAAAGTTAGTGCAATGTAGTAGTACTTGTTCATTTATAAGGAATCAACTGAATAGCACCTCAAGAATATGTGAAAAAAATCTACTTTCTCTTTTTCCCATGGAAAAAAGTACCTGTAATGGATCATTTGTTATTTTTCTTATTTGAAGAACATATGCATTTTACATTTTAATATTCACATTTTATGTTAGCAAGGAACATATGCTAAGTAATTGTTTCACTTCTTTACAAAAATCAGGAACATCTGCTATGTAACTGTAATAGTTCTTTATGTAATTCAGGAATATATGCTAAGTAATTGTAATAGTTCATTAACAAATGTACATGTTAAAAGCATTGGAATCTTGTGGTGCTGCATAACTGATTGGTTGAGAGTGTACGTTGCTAGAATCTGAAACTGGAGATGTTGGACTTGGGTTAGGAGTATAATTCTCCAACTGTTCAAGTCCCTGCAACAGTGGGTTCTGCATTTGGGCCCTAACACAAAGTCTTTTTGTATGAGGTAGTTTCTTCATATAGGGTATCATACTCTTGAAAAAATGTAGATTTTCATCCTCTGTATCTTACAGCTCCTCCAGAAGTTACAATTTCCTTTTTTCAATTGCAATAAGCTCATCATTCTTTTTGTTGATGCGTTGATGCATTCAAGTCTTGGTGAAAGTCGTTTAGTTCTTCATCCAGCATTAGATTCTCGAGATGTTGATGGTCCAAAGAAAGTATTATAGGATGTATCTGATGGAGACGATGGCCATGGAGAAGGTAACAGAGACTCATCATAATGACTTGCTTCTGAAAACTGTGTTTCATAACCTAAGTCAATGCTGACATCTTCCTCATCAATTTCTAAGGCAGTTTCATCCTGTGTTAAATTTGAACTTCCAGAGTCAGGCTTGAGAATGTCTTTTAGAAAGCACATCTGATGAAAATAGGGCCACAGACTGGTACCCATCTCATGAGCACCTGCTCTAGATCTTTGTGCTCCCAAATTTTTCGGTCCTTGTCTATATTAATCTCTAAGGTACTTCCATTTGCCTTTGACAGTTTTTTCTAAAAAAAAATAGAAGATGAATAACTAGATTGTAATACATTTCTATAAATACAAACAATTGTCAGCGCTTAGTTTTAAATTTACTGTGCTATCTCCAAAGAATGATGCCCTAATGTGGATATTAAGCCATGTGTAATAATGCATGTTGATCATTATTGTGTCCTGCCATTTTTAAAGGTGAATTGCAACAATAATCTTGTTAAGAGTGAGGGTGAATAGAATATGTTCTCTATATTCACTTCTTACATTGGATCTATGATTATTTCCTTAGGTTTCTGGCAATTGGAGAATCCTTTTGATCATTGGCTTTATGGTTCCGTGTTGGGAAAAGTAATGTGGCTGTCATTGTCAAGGAAACATGCAAAGCTATTTGGGACATTCTCCAGGAGGAATATTTACCTTATCCAACAAGAGAGATATGACTCACATCAGCAGAAAGTTATAACCAGAAGTGTAATTTCCCTAACTGTATTGGAAGCTCAGATGGAAAGCATTGTGAGATTAAGTGTCCTGTTCGGAGTGGTTCAAAATGTTTCAGCTATAAGAAACATTTCTCAATAACTCTCCAGGCAATGATTAATGCTGATGGCAGATTTCTCATTGTTGATGTTGGAGGGCTAGGTTGACAGAGTGACTCGGAACTTTTCAGATCATTATCTCTCTACAAACTGTTAGAAAAGGGAGAACTTAATGTCCCATCTACACATCTGCTTCCTGACACTAATATCACTTTTCGGTATGTCATAGTTGCTAACGAAGGATACCCACTGTTACCTTACCTCATGAGACCGTGTCCCCAAAGACAACTTGATGACAGGAAGAGAATATTTAACTACCGCTTATCACGAACCCACAGAGGTGTTGGATGTGGTTTTGGGATTCTGTGTAGCAAATGGCAAATGTTACTCAAAGCAATTGAGACATATTAAAACAGCGACATCATTTGTTAAAGCTAGCAGTCTGTGTTTTACACCACTACATCTTTGAGAAAAAGGGTCCTGACTTACGTCATTTAAATGTCCCTAAAGAACCACTTCCAAGGAGATTTCAACGTTGATGCTTTCAGTATCATTTCCAAAACAACGCTATAAGAATCAAGGCAAAATGACTATGCTTTACCGGAAATCATTTTGGGTACAGGTAATGGCTAATTATATTGTTAAACATATCACATTTCATATTTAAACAGTATCAGTTGTATGGAGATTGTTTGTATTATATAGATGGTTAATGTTACCAGTATTTGCACAATACTCATCTGTTTAACTCAATGATGGTCAGTAACAGGAAAATGATAATCCCATTGAGTCTGATTTTTACACACCAAATATACCGGCATTGCACCTATATTATTTTCCTTTATTTTATGCATGTTCAGTATAGAATATTTGTAAACTCAATAAAGGTGTAAAACTTACTACAGCATATAATTCTATTCAAGATTTAGTCTAATATAGGTCTTTAGTAGACATCCAACAGCAAGACATTGTATTCATCAGAGAGAGGTAGCTGTACCAATAGATAAGTTAGTATAGCCCAATCATGCCATACTACTCAGCGAATCAACAGCTACATGCTCAGTATTCATATAACAGTAATCCATTGTATCCATCAGAGAAAGGTGGCCCAACTATTAAGTTCATATAGCCTAATAATGACACCAATCAATGAGTCATTGCAACATATAACTTACCTGTTATATTTAGTTGTTTACATATATCGACCCAGAGATTTTTGAGGACACCTACATTCTTGTGTAGGGAGTCCATTGGGTCCCATAGCACCCTCCACTGAAAAAAAGCACTTATTATTTCTTCACTACTCATTCTTGGATTACATGTGACTGGTGTAGGTTCGGATTGTCCAGCATCCCGCAAGCCACTAGGCAATTTTAACCAACTTGTTGGTTCTCTTAGCAGGAGGGGAGCAGGTAAGCTTGGCAGGAACCCACTACCCGTGTGCGGTATGGCCAGTCACATTAGATAATGTGTGTTTGTTCTTGTTTCTCACCTGCTAGGCGGCCTGCTACCCTCTACCCTCCCAGTAAATTGCGTTCAGTTTGGCCGTACCATAAAGGAACAAATAGAATAGTATCTCATTACTCCAGAGAAGCTGCCAATCCACGACCCTGTTCATCCTCGAAGATGGTTTCCCAGGCTGCCAGATCCCACTCTTTTGTGTTTACAGGTTCAATGAGCATCCTTAATCTGAGGAACCAAAATCCGAAATGTGATTACATGACGTTATAAGTAGAAAATTCCACACTTATATACATTATTTTTTCATTTTTTTCATACATATTCGTCATTTCCCGCATTAACGAGGTAGCTTAAAGAACAGAGGACTGAGCCTTAGAGGGAAAATCCTCACTTGGCCCCCTTTTCTTTTCCTTCTTTTGGAAAATAAAAAAAAAAGGGAGGATTTCCAGCTCCCCGCTTCCTCCCCTTTTAGTCGTCTCCTACAAAATGCAGGTTAAGCCAAGTGCTAATTCCTTAAAACTACGTTAATCAAAGTGATATCATTATTGTTCAGATTTAAATTAAACTACATAATATCATCAATTTAGAACCTAGTCAACTGAGAAGTACTCCTAATTTCTTGGATACCTTGTGCTTCCTTTATGAAATCTAAAGGGGGTCTTCAGCCCTGGCTGGGCCCAGGCTGCTGGAAAGGGTTGTTGGTCGACCAAGCTGTTGGAAGCCGCAGACTTCAGGCCCACGTAGCCCCCACAGCCTGGCTGGTCTGGTACATTTTATGGTTACTTCTTGTCCGGCGCACTCTTAGATTTCTCTACTGTGCATCCCATGCTGATTCTGATGGTAGATGACAAGTTGTTGAAGAGTCTTGGGCCCCAGATGTTAAAGGTGTTCTCTCTCTTGTGCATGTCGCACCTATGGATTTCAGTAGTATTTGACACTATCATGCCTGTCGTGCCTGTAGGATGCGATTTCCGAATATAAGTCGGGAACCATACTTTCTAGGATTTTCCAGGTGTACTGTAGATGATGATATACCTCTCATATCTTTGCTCCAGGGAGTATAACCTCAGAGATTTTATTCTTTTCCATTAAATTAGATGGTTCACCACATTAAGATGGGCTGTAAAAGATCTCTGGACACTTTCTCTGTCACTGTGATCACTGTTCGTATGGCATCCACTATCATCTCACTGTGCACATCACAATCATCACTGTACTTCCCTCCATCACTGTCGTTATGCAATATTCCATCACTATTATCGTTATATACGTACCTCTACACTATCATAACTATATACTCCCCCTATCACTAACCTCTATCACAAATAATCATTATACCAACCCCATCATTATCAGTATACCTACCTCCATCATTAACAAACTTACCTCCACAAATATCATCCTTGTATCTACCCCTATCATTATCATCACTATACTCACCACCATCTCTGTCACCATTCTACTTCCATCATTGTCATCACTATATTCGCCTGTGTATTATTGCTAAGCTTACCTCTATTGCTGTCTTGATGATATCCATGTCAGTCTCTGTTTCCAACATATGCTTTTGTATCGCTGTCATCACTGTATCCACCTCTTTCATTATCATCACTATATCCACCTCCATCTCTGATTTACTCCCACTGCCAGCATTCCATTTACTTCCATCACCATACCCACATCAGTATTGTCACCATACCATTCTCTGTTACCATTTTCATTATACCTACCTACCAGCACTACACCCACATCCAACATCATTACTATATAGGTCAACACTATTTTCACAATTTCTGCATCCTCACTAGACCCGCCTCCATTATCATCACTAAAAGTACTTACATCTGTCATCACTTTTATCACTACACATACTTTCCCCAACTACACCCATCTCCATAAATAGACTTACCTCTACCACAATCATTCCTGTACTGAACTTCCATCATTATCATCACTGTACTTACACCCATCACTATCCTTTTACCATTCTCCACCAATTTCACCACCTCCATCAATATTTATCAGTATGCCCACTACCATCATTATCATCACTCTATTTACATCCAATACCATCACTGTATTTACCTCCATCACCATCATTGCTACACCATTCTCTATAACCAACATAATTATACCTACCTCCATCATTATCATCTCTATACCAACCTCCATCATTATCATCTTTATACCTATCTCCATCATTATCATCTCTATATCTACCTCCATCAGTATCATCTCTATACTTATCCCCATCATTATCATTATACCTACCTCCATCATTTTCATTTCTATACCGACCTCCATCATTATCTTCTCTATACCTACCTACTTCATTATCATCCCTATACCCATCTCCATCGTTATCATCTCTACACCTACATATCTCCAGCAATGTACACCCACTTCCAATATTATCTCTAAAGTTACTTCCACTATTTATAATATATTTATATCCCCACTACACACGTGTCCATTATTATCACTAGAATAGTACCTCTGTCTCTCATCACTATACCGTTTTCCATAACATACGACTAACCTGTCATTGTACCCCCCTCTTCATCATCATACCAACCTCTATCATTAACATCACTACCCATCCCCATTATTATTACTGTACCAACAACCTCTGTCACAGTCATCACCACGCCCATCGCCATCATTGTACCTACCTTGTATTACCATCGTTGTACCAATCTCCACTATTACCATACATATCTTGCCATCATTCAGTGGAGTGAGAACCACCTTCCCTATATTTCCATGTTGGATACAAGTTGAGATTTTGGCCAACCAACCACCTGTCAGGAAAAAATGAAAAAAATTGTATCAAAAGTGTGTTCTGTGCTGGTGCTGGTCACCCTCATCTGGTGTGTCTGGTTGACGAATTACAAACTTGGTGAAAGAAAGGCTGCTTTGCAGAAAACTTTTGTAACCACATTTGAAAGCAAACATTGGTTGACCCGACTCATTTTTGGCCTTCCAAGGCTGACCATGCCTAATGTGCCTTCCTCGTCTTGGGATAACATCCCCTTGATTGGCACATTGAGAAACAACAAAATGGAGATTGATCTCCTTTCCCAGGCCTTGGTGGGTTTGGGCACGGAAGTACCACACAAATATTTTCCCGCACTAATTTGCTCCTGGATGACATTAGTGGCTCTCTTGTTGCTGTGGCTCGTCTCTCTACTGACATCACAACCTGAGGTACAAACCCCTGCGAGGGAGTCTCACAAACCCATGGACGACAGTGTGATACCCATGGAAGAGCAGATAAGGAAATTGTTAGCTAGTCGAAGACTGATAGATTTGACAGTGGGTCCTAATGTAGCCTCCACTAGACCCAAAGCAGAGAAGGAAATTCGCCTCTGGGCATTCTATAACTACTGTGTATTTCTTCATCAGAACGGGTTGCTGTACCCTGTGAGACTCTCTGTATCTCGGAACATTTATCGCGAAGCAGAAAGGCTGAATATCAAAAATGAAGCTGTTATGATCCTGGCGAAGATCCTGCTTGACCGCAACCTTTTGAAACAATTAACAAGATACCGCGTCCACTTCCTCGTCTTCACCAATGAAACTTCTTGTCAGTGGTACTTCCTAAGTGCTCTGGAAAGATTTATTGCTAAATATCCCAGCCATCTGATGGAGAAGGTTCCTATGATCATGAAGAAAGTCTATGATAAAGACTTGGTGGATGAAAAGGTTTTTTTGGAATGGGGTGACAAACAGAGTCCATTTGTCGGTAAAGATATGGCCGAAAGAATTCGCCAGCAAGCCAAACCTCTCCTGATGTGGCTCTGGGTTGCTGAGGAAGAGAGTTCAACAGACGATGAAGAAGATGCCGCCTTAGCTCACCATACCCAGTAGGATGATGGCTTCCAAGCCTTGTCCAATGTGAAAGGCTGAAAGTGCGTGTCAGAAAACTCCAACTTCCCCCTTGTTGACATGTATGGATGCCATGACGTCGCTCATCCAACCCCTCAGAAATTACGGAAAGTTTATACATTTGGCAAATTTCTCAACAGACAATGAATGAATATTTATAGTATAGATTCCAATGTGTTTATTATTTATACCTTATCAAATATAAGTTATCAGATTGTTCAATATTTTTAATGAGTTATAAGTATTTATAAATTCTGCATTATAAGTACAATAGTTATGCATAAAATTTTAAAGATATTTTTTCTCGTCATATAAATTCTTTGGGAGGGATAACTATCTCAGGTTTTTGTTGTGACTGAAATGTGATATTGTGATATCCTGCAATGGAACCACCTCTACAGTTAAAGTGAATATTTAGGACAAATATACTGCATCTTTAAAATGAAAGTTTTCCTCTCAGAAGATTTAGTGGTGCAGTCCTGCATTTTTTGCTGTGTACTACATCCTTCCTCGGACTTCCACTTCAGCAATAGTTGTTTTGGTGAGTTAACTATTTATCTCATTTTTTTTAAATCCCCAAATTTACGTATTTTTTATGTCTCGTTCACTGCAAACGATATATAAAAAAAAATTGAACTCCCTTGGGCGAGGATTCAATTAGTTTCCCTTATTTAGCAAAACACATTTGGAACTTTGAATTCATGCTGCACTTGTGTTATAGCAAAATGGGTCGTTTCCTTCGCTTCCCACATTTAAATCAGAGGAACTAGTTGTGACTTTTCTTTCTAACAATTGCTTATATTTACAGGTTGAAATGGCACCCTGTTTCAAGGGTTGGCCTTAATAAAACAGTACTGGGCTTTCCATTGTATATATTAGATAAAAATGGTGGAGCTACACCAACTTCTTGGAGTTATAGTCTCTGTCCCCGTTAACTTTGGGAAACCAGTTGTCTCTGTCCCCAGTATTATTAT
>JAUUED010036431.1:0-10846 GCA_032361865.1 Panulirus pascuensis | reverse complement strand
AGCTGGGTTGACTGTGGACCGACTGCAGCAACCAGGATTCGAACCTATGCGCTCAACCCTGGGCGGCCCGTGAATGCGTCACGGTCAGGGACGCTAACCCCTACACCACGCCTCCTTCCATAAAGCGTTTATAGTTTAACCACCTGTCTTATACTGGAATGGACAAGGTGGAGGTGACTATAAATAATTTCTTCAACTCTGGAGAACATAGATCCCACTCTTGTCCCCCAGCAAGAACCAGTGAGGAAAATTGCAGGTATAGAGAGTGCTAAGAGTGAGGGAGGTACAGGTAGAATGATAATAATGAGGGAAATCATGAGTATATTGGTAAGGGTTTAGTGCCGTGCTAGAGACAGATACAACGAGAAATGATTTTTTTTTTATTTTATCTATTATAACTTATAAATATACATTACAATGAAACCATATTGGATTTGTGGGTTTGATATATAATTACAGTGAAAACAAAAACAGTTCTTTCTACAAAAAACATTTTATTCATTCACAGTGGTGCTGGAAATCTTGCCTCTCCGCCGGCGTAATGTCGCCTCTTCTTCCTTCTAGCGTTTAAAACTCAGCAAGCAACAAGACTTCTCAGTTTTCGGATTACGGCGTAGAGAGAAGGCCGATCTGCGGGACTCTGCTGCATGACTTGGGCCTGAAGATCCATCAGTTCACAGTATACATCATCGTCGTTAACTTTCTCCATAACTTGACCGATGACATCGCCAAGGGAATAGACGTCGCCTGCTGGGCTCGATGGCGCGCCTTCATAGATCTCGGGTGCATACCACTCGAATCTCCCATATCTGGAGGAGATCTTGAGGAACTCGCCAATTTTCTTGGTCAGCCCAAAGTCAATTATGTGGATGTCGAGTTCCTGGGTAGCACCGACTGTTATGTTGTTGGCTTTGAGGTCGTTATGGACGAAACCCATTTCGTGGATTTCGTTTAGTTTGTAGGCCACGATTATGAGAGACTGGATCAGTTCTTTCTGCGTACATTCCTCGATATAATCTTCGTAGGTCTTGCCAGTGTAATCCATGAACACCCTGGCAGGATTCAGGCCCAGGCCATGCACCTCGGGGGCTCCCCCAGCGCCATCTAGTGCACGTTGAGTTCGAACCTCCTTCAGCAGCCCAGCAACATTCTCGTTCTTCAGGAGGGTCTTCATGACCATCAACTGGCCATCAAAACGCACCAAGTCCACCTTTCCGTTGCCGCCCTCACCCAGCACCTGCACGCGACGTATCACATTGGTCCTGGGTTCTATGACGAGGTCATGTTCATCGTCCTGAAGAAGGTATGCGTAGCCGTCAGTCCCAACGTCTTCGCCGAACGAAATAATAGAACTGGAGGCGTCGCTGCCGGAGGAGGAAGCAGAAGCAACGGTGCTACCGCTGTCTTCAGCAGATGAAGAAGCAGAACTGCCCAACTGCTCATCCTCGGGGCGGGAAGCGGTAGGGTGTGTCTGATGATCCTCAAGAACGTGGGCGGAGTCGCTGAGGGTCAGTCGGCCTGCCGGTGTCTGCACCTGGAACTGCTCCTCGTCCCGACGATCAATGAATCGTGAGTGAGAGCTCATTTTGGTGTGAGCCCTGATATCATGAAATCTGACTTACCCCTTAACTGATAGTACCCCGGTAACAAAAAAAATATAGTTGAGTCTCGATAGCGTGTAGTGGAGGATTAGGGTATAGTGGTGATCTTAGTCGATCGTGTCAAGGGTGTAGTGAAGGCGTAGGTTGTAGTGAAGATCAGCGACATATAAAAAGGGTTTATTGAAGAAGGTAAGGGCGTAGTGAAAATGGCATATGACGTGACTCGTAAGGGTTAAGTGAAAGGCTTTTATAAGGTAATTTTAGTTTTATTGAGGGTATGATGAAAATGGAATTTGTGTAGTGATACTGAAGAAACTCTTAAGAATCAGGTATAGGGCCAGCGTTATCGAGGGAGTAGTGAAGATGACGGGGGCTCGTGTAGGTGATAGTGTAGTAAAGGTGAGGGTGTAGTGAAGATATAGTATAGGTGAGTGTGTAGAGAAGACGAGGGTGTAGTGAAGGTAAAGTGTGCTGTGAAGATAACGGGGGCTCGTGAAGGTGAGGGTGTAGAGAAGATGAGGGTGTAGTGAAGGTAATGTGTGCTGCGAAGATAACGGGGGCTCGTGAAGGTGAGGGTGTAGAGAAGATGAGAGTGTAGTGAAGATAGTGTTGTGAAGATGACGTGGGGCTCGTGTAGGAGTGTAGTGAAGATGAGGGTATAGTGAAAATACAGTGTGGGGTGAAGGTGACGCGGGGCTCGTGTAGGTGATAGTGTAGATAAGATGAGGGTGTAGTGAAGGTTAAGTGTGTAGTGAAGATGACGTGGGGCTTGTGTAACGAAGATGGTGATGCGATGAAATTTTGTTAGTGAAATGTGAATTGGTAGGTCCGTAGACTTTTCGTTGCATTCCTTTTTCGGAAGGTGGATGACAATTACCGGAGCGATTTCTACTGTATGGATTCCTGTTTACGTTAAGATGAGTGGGTGAAGTATGAGGAAAACGAAATTGTTTAGCAGCTGAGAGAATACACTATTGATGAAGGCACTTCCAAGCAAACTGCGAAGACTTTGATGCCTGCTGTCTAATGAAATATGAAGTAAAGAAGAGAAAGTATAATCCCATGACGGATAGAGGATGGAGCTTTATATCCTTATATAATGATATATGTCACCAAGGATAGAATAAAACCTATTGTATGATGCTCTTTTCTTAACATACTTTTTTGATAGAGACTAAGTACCTGTGGAAACACAACCTTTGTTTCAATGATGACAATGGAAACCATTCCCTCCACTGTACCGAAGGACTATGACAAAATGTTTCCCTTGCTTTTCTAGACACTATGGCAACTATCTAGCGTTTCCCTTTGAAAAACTATGGCAAACTGTCTCCCTTACATTTCAGACCCTGTGGCATCTACTTACCTTCCCTCTCCCTTTTGGAACATTGTGGCAAAATATGTCACCACATTTCAATTACATTCGCTGTGTTCACGAACTGTCAATATTACTCTTAAAAATTACACCACTTTTAAATGCTACGAAATGTTTAGATGTTCAGAATTGTGAAAGCTTTTTTATGCTTGACAACTGTAAACGTTTCCCTAAACAGGAACGTTTGAGGGACTATTCCAACTCACCCTTCACCAATTCCTTGTTTTGGGACAGCCACATCATCCGAGTACATAACTCAAGAAACAACAGGACAAAGGACTTGGGTAACAGATTCACAATGCGTGTGTACAATTGCACAGAGAAGTATCATTACTCAGGGGTCTGATAGATACGAAAACGAACAC
Source organism: Panulirus pascuensis (assembly GCA_032361865.1). NCBI lineage: Eukaryota > Metazoa > Arthropoda > Malacostraca > Decapoda > Palinuridae > Panulirus > Panulirus pascuensis. The sequence goes on along the minus strand of JAUUED010036431.1, from coordinate 7,505 downwards.
TACGATTGGTGCAGTTTTCAAGCCCCCCTGCCTGTATTTCAAACGCCATCATCGTTGTGTCATATTGTTTCGCACAAAAGCGTAACGGTACTTTTCTGTGTAAGTGTACGTACATGTTCACTGTTATTTTTCATTCACACGACAATGCCCCACTTTTAATGCTCTATAAGTTTAGAAAAATGCTTGTGGAGAAACAAAGGCTAATAATAACTTCTGCTCTCTTTCTCTTTTCTGTGATTCTCATCTTTAGTATGCTAGAGTAATGAGTTGATTATTCGTACGTAAGTGTACGAATGCGTTTCATGCATCAGATCGTGGATAGATATTTGTTTTATTCGTTTTCTGTAATTTATATATAGGAATTCCGTTTATGGGCACTGTCCTGTCTGACGTAAGTACAGTCAACTAAAAAAAAGAAGTTCCTCTTCCCTTGAGTTCGAATGAATTAGAAACGAGCAATGATCCTCGTGTTGTATCGGTATGATTTTGTTTCTATGTCTGATATATTATTAAGTATCCAACTCGAGCTATATATTCTTTGACTTAAATCTTTGCAATATTACATGTCTTTTATATAAGGAAACAGGGGAAAAAAATGAGTGTAATTCGCCACACAGGTGGTACTCATTCAAAGAGGTATTTGCTCCAAACTTACAGAAGGAAGATAAATCTGGAAAGAGATGATTACCATTTGCCAAATTTCAGAGAGAGAGAGAGAGAACCAATAGAAAGATTGTGTGCTGGAGACGGACTGAACGCATTTACTTGATTTCGCGCAAACTGTATGACGGTAATTACTCCTCCTTCTGCTACTGAGAGCTCTCGCTAATTGGCAATTTTTCCCTAATTAATGACGAAGGAAAGAGGCTAAGGTCGCGGGGGTACGATATGGAATTATTAGTTTCATTATGAATATAATTATGTCCCACGCTTTGATGACAAGGAGAGAGTCTCCTTTCACCTTCAGAGACATTGGAGATATGATTAATCTTCAATAATTATGTCATCACATATAATTATGCATATATCTTTTTTTACATAAATTCGACGTTTCCGGCGTTAACGAGGCAGCGCCAGGGACAGACGAAGAATAGGCCGCATTCGCTAACTTACATTCTCTAGCTGTCATGCGTAATGCACCGAAACCACAGCTCCCTATCCACAACCAGGCTCTACAGACCTTTTCGTGGTTTACCCCGGCCGCTTCACATGCACGTCGCCCCCTGTATACTAGACAGTTTCAATCCAATCTCTCTCTCTCTCTTTCTCTATGCATCATTTGCACATATTCATTATACATATCAAGTACATTAGTTAGTTAGAAATCAGCTCGACTGTGATGGAATGATACGGTTAAATCTAAACCAATGGACTAGCACTTGCTCTCTCCAATCTTACTCAATTACCCAGTTCCCCAGTACAGCAAGGAGACACCCACATCACAATTTCTTCCGTGTCCTCCAATAAGCTTTGCTCATATCACAACGGCCGCTCTCCCTTAAACGGATCTGTGGGCTCACATTTCGTCAAGGAGAAAGTTTAAGCAAATTATGACCTTTCTCGCGACACAGGCGTTGTGGAGGGACGGAAATACTTTCATACATCTTGGTCTTCACCGTTGTGGTCTGTGGCATCCTCTCCACGCTACTGGTCTCTGGTGCCTTCGGACTCCGCTGTGGCATATTCTCGTGATCCCGTTGCTATGCTTCCGCGCGGATTCTGGTGTGTTGCAATGCAATATGGAGTGTTGCGAACGTGTACTTCCGTCGTCTTGTTGTCGCATCCGATGCGGCCGTGGGTATGGCTGCTGCAAGAACGGGAAGAGGGGACACAAGGTTGTTTATCAAGGTAATTTAGCATTGCTCTAACGCCATCAGACAGAGATCTGTAGACCAAATGGGTATCTTAACGTCGGCGGCAAGAAAAGCATAACCTTTAAAATCCATACATAACAAAACGGATGCCTTCACATGCACACTTAATATCGTTCTTTCTTTGCTGTTGAATGTTGAACGCCTTTGACTATACAGATGTCTTGTTGCATAAGACATTGTAATATACTGAATGAGAGTTTCAAGGGGATTTTAAACTATCTTAGACTTTATAAAGAAAACTGTATTAGTAAAAGCTTCACACAACTGTTCGTAAAGTTATGATTACAACACATTTACTCAGGGTGAGATCTTTTTTGTGGCAAAAGAATTCGTGATGCTCATATCATTATCATGTAACATCACGACCTCTTCTAAGGGCATCTGAAACTTTCAGGATGCGCTCCACGCAGAATCAGGGAAAGGAAGGACTCCTTTGAAGCTAAAAACTCCTCGACGAGATTGTACTCCTTGTTTCTTTTGTATAATGACAGCGATACGCCCCTGACGAAGGGTGTCCTCTCATTCGCGTTGTGACTATATGACGTCTACGAATACATAATCTCCAAGACCGGGTATGGGAATGTTGGGGCTACAGCAGAAGCAGCAGGCATGGAGACCACAGCTACCTGGGGAAAGTTGGGGGTTGGGGAACACCATCGTCCGCACGTTCCAGTTTCCCCACCAATTTAGGAGACAATTTCTGGACCGACTGCGGCAGTTCCTCCAGCCAGTTATAAGTGAGTTATGGACAGTTACTCTGCTGAGTCCCCTGTATCGATGAATACTCTGCCACTCCCGTTCTATGCCCCAGTATGGTTTATTTCTGTTCCTATTTAGATGGTAGAGATGAAGTACACACAGTCTCTCACAGTACCACACATGTTCAGAAAATACTTATTAAACTAAGATGAATACAGGGCGCTAGGTTCGCATGGGATAGATTGACTTGGAGCGATGTGGTATACAGGGGGCGACGTGATGCCAGTGGCCTGACCCAGGGCGTATGAAGCGGTCACGGGAAACCACAGAAAAGTCCTTCATTATTCATCTGATTCGTCCGTCAAGGCTAACTTTTCCTCTCCATTTACATTATGGACCTTCATTTAAAACACCTTTACGTGCACACGGTCTGAAAAATGCCCTGAATGGACGCTACGCATAATCAGCAAAACATCAATCATGCTGCCACGATGATGAAATATGAAATTACCTTGCAGCAGAAAGCTTATTATTTCCAGTAATGTTACATTAGTCAATTTGTGCCCACTCACATTTGCCTTCCCGATCCAGCCCCTAGATGAGCACTTGTATGTTCGAGCCAATAGCTGTGTGTGGTTGATGATGACCCCATGTCTGGCTCTCACCCACTACACATTTAAGTTCCCCCTTCAGTGGCTATCCATCCACTCAAAACCTCTGCTTCTAGTGGTACCCAAAACAACACCTCCCTCTCTTATTTTTCACAGTGGCACCTCCACCTCGTAAATGCGAACTGGTTCGAATTTCAAATATGATTCCTGCCTTCGAATCCTTTCGGTTTTATGGTGAGCGTGCCTGGAATACATTGCTGGCAGATACAGAGATTACCTGTAAACCACAGCTGAATCTGCTCTTTTTCACTCTCCTTTAACAGGGATAAATGCAATTGTGTCCTCAGCTAATTTTTGCAGTTGGCGATGATGTCCCTTGTCCCCTACGCAGATGTGGTCCGAACCGATGTTTATAGCTATGAGGACCTCCTCGTTTCACATCAGACCTGCGCTGATGTATTTCTAGTGAACTTCTCGGACCACAATACTAACCATCCGGGCGATAGTTTCCATTAGCCTGCGGTAATGCGTATGATTACGTTTGAGTATATTGTGTATATAAGTCTTAATACAGTACCATATATCTTAGATCCACGACGTAAGATATGGTATTCTCCGCATATCTGTTGCTCCACTTATCCTTCTCTAGATGTTTTGGTTTTCTAGAGTAAGCGTTTTTTTGGCTCTAGAAATGTGGAAGAAACGTGATAGTCAATATTGCATTGCACACACTAGTTCATGCAAAAACTCTCAAGACATTACAGTGCATAGAAGGTACAAGAGGACTTTTCCTCTCCAAGCCTCAGTCCTCTGTTCCTGGTGCTGCCTCACCAGCGAGAAATGACAACAACGAATATAGACAATGCCAGACTTCTTATTCGAGTCTCTGACATCAGACATGAAAGACTTTCGATGCCTTTTCCAGTCTACATATGGAATCATATCACAGGTATGACAGCGATGCTTTGATGACTATTTATGAGTCTATGGTCGTCTGGCTTCATTTCTTATGTGTCTCATAGGTTGAGGGACTTTTAACATATCTATTGTCATACATATCAGTGTTCCTTACACCGTCTTCTTAAAACGAGGAGGGAAAAGAAACATCATTAGTATGATGAGTTAATCTTTGATTTTCATCGTGACAGTTTCAGCTGCCTGAGGTTCGGTTTGAGAACAATCACTCGGTAGGTCGCATGAGTAACTTGATGGCATCGTGCAACCTGAGGACCTCTTTCCTGGGCGGCTCGTACGGCTTCGAGGAAGCTCTGCAATCCGGAGCAACATTATCGACTCCTCTGCAGTTAGAAAGAATCTTGACGAGACTGCACTCCTTTCCGTCCATCAACGGTGATACAGACTCGCTGTAGGTGACTACTCCGCTTAAACACCAGTGGCATTAGCATGAATTACTGTATAAAGTCAAGATTTCAGCACTACTATAAAAAGGGCCATGAAATAGATGTGACCTTGGTATAGATCATGTGGAGAGAATGACCTTTTTCCCGTCATGGCAAACCAGGGGTCACCAGGAAAGATGAAAAGAATGGTTCGTGAGGTCATGCAAGCAGAACCACTCTTCTACCCTTTGGTTAGCTGTGGTTCGTGACCGTATGATGACCCGAATCACAACATACGTTTTCTGTGACTGAAACGAAAAAAGAGTCGACAGTGATCCATGAATTAGCTTCCTATTTTTGCTTCGTGCTGACTGCAAGAAGGAGCAAGTTGGACAGGGCTATGCATCAGGGACCTGAATATCTTAGCAGATCTGTCATTAGCGACCAACGAGAGCCGAGTATAAATATATTCTAACTGGATCAATACTTTCTTTTAGAAGTCATGGCAACGATAACAAACCACTCAGACGAATGGAAAATGGAAGACGTAACGAGCAAGGCAGCAGGAGTAGGAACCACCAGAATCATCTGCAGGAAAAGCTGCTTTTAAAGGAAGGTCATTCTAAAACAATGAAATTCCTAAGAAAGATGTCCATTTGAAATACCACCGCTGTGTTGTGTGTGTGACAGCAATACAAGAGTTAAAATTCTGCTGCAATATAATTTCACTTCAGGTGTATATGACAGACTTTATCATTTTCCTTCTGTACTTCTGTCTGTATTTTGTATATTCTATTCCTATCATTCTAAATTCTTAAGTAGGCAGGTTGGACAGATGGGTCTATAGTTATCTCTATAAACACCAGATGGAAATATACAGATGGAAGGCTGGCTTCCAAGTCATCAGAGTCAATTACGTGATGAAAATACTACTTCCCCCAGGTGAGTTAAGCTACTCCCTTAGTCGTGGGGTGTGGAGGATAGTGTCATACCCATTGACGTAATGAGGGAGGAAGGACTTTGCCTCGTTTCCTGGCAGTTTATCGACGTTGTTCCCTCCCTCGTTGGTCAGATGGCTGTCCACCGTATACAAGAAGAGGACAGGGACCTTTACGTCCCAACAGCTCGGGGGGAAGGGGTGGGAGGGGGGAAAAGCAGCAGTGACCCGGACCTTTAAACCCACCCGGGAACGAGTCGGAACCCTCACCCGAGAGAGAGAGAGAGAGAGAGAGAGAGAGAGAGAGAGAGAGAGAGAGAGAGAGAGAGTACTGAACTTCGCCATCGTCCAGCTAGACCCCTGAGCGTCCGCCCTCCCCATCTCTCATCGGCAGAAGAATAGAGCTTATGCCTCTATAAAATGCCCAGAGCTCCTCTCCCGACCCCAGTAGAATACTAAAGCCTCTCACTGTCCCAACCCCAACCCCAGAAAAAAAGGAAAAAAAAAAAGAGACCGCAGTCTCTCTCTCTCTCTCTCTCTCTCTCTCTCTCTCTCTCTCTCTCTCTCTCTCTCTCTCTCTCTCTCTCTCTCTCTCTCAGTGGGTGAATTGAATCCTTGTCTCCCTTGCCAAGTTACTAGACCTGCCGTGGTTAACTTGTCCGGAGGTTCGCCTTCTCTTTTCTCTTTTTCTCTACACAATATATATTTAAAGCCAGTGAGGTCCATTTACCAGATGGGGACGCTGATAAAATGGGAAGAGTGAAAGCCACCCCTTCTGGTTGCATACGAAATTTGATAATTAAATGAGAACGGAAGGGACAAAGACAAAAGCGAAAGGAGTTTTTAAGAAACAGTGAAGAATAGGCGAAGAGGGAGGGACTGACTCCTCGGGACACCGCTTACGTTAATAGGAATAAAGACCTATTCATGAACTGGGTTTTAAAGACTCTGCAAAGCTATTATAAAGCACAGTAAAGTAATGGAGGACGTATTACGGAGATATGACAGCTGAACTAGAATTTCAGAGCCACGTTACATAAACAAGAGATGATGGAAGACCTGTTAGATAAAGTAGATTCTGGTGAGGGTATTATGCCATCTGTTTTGGCATCGAGGGGAAGGGAATAATGGAGATGGAAATGTCTGAGGGAGAGTGAATATGCACAAGTAAACAATACAATCTAGATGGAGTAATTGAGAGTGATTGGGGTGAGGCACCTTGCTGAGTATTAAGAGAGAAGAGATATGGTGCGTGGAAAAGATGTGAGATGGACTCAATGGGAAGGTTGTAAGCATATATACGTATAGGGATATATGTATATATATAGAAGGATACTTCATAAAGAGACGCGATGGATAGGGTGGCCGTAAATTTGAACAGAGGTAAAGTTATTTTAACTTAATGCAAAACAACATGAAGGCATTGGCATCATAAAAGAAGAAAACATATGGTATAAAATCATAACAAAAAAAAGCTGCAATGGTGGCAAATGCCTGACTGCTAAATAACCAATTTGCATACTTAGAGGGGCTGTGGTTTCCTTTGTCTCATCTTTACCTTAGATTTAATTACTTGGACAATGAGGAGTCTGTTGGTGTAGCATAAATGGCGTAGGGGAAGAGCAAGATGTATTTGATGATGATTGGCTCATGGACTTTGCCATAAACGTAGTATCTGTGTTTTGTGGGAATGCGTATGTAAAGGTCTTCAGAGTGACTGATCAAAAAAGAGAATTGGGAGTTCGTCGGAAAACCGTTGGTAGCGATGAAGTGCGTACGTGACAGGTGTTCCTTCCTTTTCTCTCTTCCCGTCAGCAAGAATATAAAACGATTTTATTGGTAATGTAATCAAAGGTATTTTGAAAAGTAACAAAAAATGGAAAGGGGAGGGACCCAGAACAGTAAGACAGGAATGGAAAATGGAAAGTGGCACCGTATGACTACAATACTATTGCAAGGGATTGCAAGAGCTAAGGAGGGAGTAGCATTACTCCTAAAGCAGGATGTGTGGGAGTGTTTGACAGAGTAAGGAAGTGAATTCCAG
>JAUUED010035330.1:0-10860 GCA_032361865.1 Panulirus pascuensis | reverse complement strand
TTGAGAGAGCTGAAAAGGGTGTGTTGAAATGGTCTGTACATATGAAGCGAATGAATGAAGAAACTTTGTAAAGAGGATATATGTGTCAGAAGAGGGGGGAACAAGGAGAACGGGAAGACCAAATTGTAGATGAAAGCATGGAGTGAAAAAGATTTTGAGCAATCGTATCCTGAACATGCAGGAGGATGAAAAGCGTGCATGGGATCGAGTAAACTGGAAGAACTTGGTATACAGGGGTCGACGTGCTGTTAGTTGATTGACTTAGGGCATGTGAAGCGTCCTGGGCAAACCATGGAAAGGTCTGTGGGACCTGGTTGTGTATAGGGCGCTGTGGCTTCGGTGCATTACACAAGACAGATAGAGAATGGTTGTGACTGGAAGTGGCTTTTCTTCGTTTGTTCCTGGCACTTCTTCACTGACGTGGGAAACGGCGATCAAGTCTGAAAAATAGTATTGTTAGTGTGATAGGCTGTCCCGTGGATGGGAAGTGCGGCAGATGGCCCCTCTTAAGGGAAGCGTGGTAGGCGACCGCTGTAGGGAAAGTATGGTACACGGCCGGGTATAGGGGAAGTGTGGTAGGAGGTCCCTTGTAAGGAAAGTGTGGTAGAGGGCCTAGGTATGGGAAGTGTGGTAGGTGATTCAGTGTAAGGAAATTGTGGTAGGTGGTTGGACATAGAGCTACGCAGCAAACTTTTCGTTACAAGAATAATATTCTTTTTTTTTCCACATTGTCAAATAATATATCCAAGTTGTAGATGAAAATCCCGTGATTCTTTATGTTTTACATGAACGTCCTGATTTCAGGCTTTAGTCCCTATGATCGTGGTTTAGTGGGTTTCTGATGCCTTTTTGTTGGTGGTTAGTGCTGGAGGTTCTTCTGTTTGCAGGTAGCAGACACCACCTACGGTATTATAACATCACTTCCTTTAAGATATGCTACAAAGATTAGTGTTTACCTTGGAATTTGATGGTATGTTATGTTTCCGCGATTTTTTTATTTTGGAAGTATTACAAAGTTTTACGCTGTCCCTGTGATGACCATATGGTGATCAAGGTTTTTTGTGTGTTTTGTTTTGAGGGTGGAGGGGCGAAATGTACAGCCTATGATGTTTGAACGACCTGAGAACTCAGAAAAAAAGCGGGTACTACATCACGGATTGAGGTCGTGCGGTATTAAGAGTTGCTGGCGCTGTAGGACGAGAACATCATTTTATGTCTGATGTTTCCTCCAACATTGAGTAACCAAGGTTTACACGTAAGGCCAAGTTTCACTACCCACGCAAACCATTTGATGACATCTCGTGGATGCTTCTGTTCTTTAACATCGACAATGAGGTATACGCGAAAATTATTATAATGCCTAGGTAAAAATTTAATGATTTAATGGATTTGGTCGTAAACTGAGATTTTAAGACTCGTAAAAGCAAATTAAAACCTGACTCGGGACCACTCCGCTTGGGGTAAACTTGTAAAAACTGACTCATTCTCTCTGTAATCTTCATCGAGTCCGGTAAAAGAAATGCAGAGAACGAGTTTACTGTGAGGCAAGTGGGTTATAACCAAACTATTAACTTACATCTAGTGGAAGAGATCTACTGAATATTCTCGTTACCAGCAGAGTTACTGCTTAAACCAGGGCAAAGTGTTAGGAAGAAAGGGGAAGTATATAAATAGATAGAGAAATATATAGCGAATGATAAGGAAGAGGAATGGAAGGCTGAGAAAGCCATAGAGACAGATGAGAGATAGAAAAAGAAAAAACATATAATCAAGCATCCTTAAATGATTATGAATTAAGTCTCACTTATAATTCCCTAAAATGTAAATCTATGGAAATAATTCCTAATTATAACTAGAGGTATACAAGGACAGCTACAAACAATTACATTATTTCCACCTATCTTTACTACTTCTTTACAATGTAGAGAGCAGAAATATTCATACATACCCATGTTGTCAATTTTTTCTAGTTCCATGATAATTTGAGATGGGTCTTTCCCTTTAAGGACAGCTGCTCGAACCATCTGCCGCTGTTTTTTGTTTTTCTTCAACTCCCTTTTTCTAGCCTCTTTGCCTGAAATAAATTGATGAATAATGAAATGCACACATACATATAGATATAGTGAATATATATATATATTTTTTTTTTCTTTTTTTATACATATTCGCCATTTCCCGTATTTGCGAGGTAGCGTTAAGAACAGAGGACTGAGCCTAAGAGGGAAAATCTTCACTTGGCCCCTTCTCTGTTCCTTGTTTGGAAAAGCAGAAACTGGAGGGGAGGATTTCCAGCCCCCCGCTCCCTCCCCTTTTAGTCGTCTTTTACAACACACAGGGAATACGTGGGAAGTATTCTTTCTCCCCTATCCCTAGGGATAATATACATACATACATATACATATATTACACATATACACATTCATACTTGCTTACCTTCATCCATTTCCAGAGCAATCCCGCCCCACAGGAAACAGCATCGTCATCCCCTGCATCTGTGAGGTAGTTCCAGGAAACAGACGAACAAAGGGTACATTCGCTCACTCTCAGTCTCTAGCTGTCATGTGTAATGCACCATAACATAACTGTCACTTTCTCTAAATGGTGCAATCTCAAACTTTTTGTTCTCTTTCTGTTCATGTAAGCAAATTTGACTTTTTGGTTTTGGTCCATGCTTCAAAACACTCCTCTATTTTTTGCGTCTTGTTATCTTTTGTGTGATTCGATAATTTACTTGTCTGCATTCCTTACTTTTTCTTCTAATTGTTCCCTTCTATATTCACTTGCTACAAATTGTTATTCTTTTTTACATATGCATCCACTGCTTTACATCATATGGTATCTATATATTCATGTTAAACATCTTTACTTGACACTAATTTTACAATCATTTCATTTACAAGCTGGTAAAAAAATGCTATGCTTGATTTTGCATTACTGCTATTCACTGTCTAACCATTGTGGATCATCTATAAGTTTATCTACTTTGTTCCACTTTTTTTGAATGAAACTGAAGTTCTTTGACATACTAAGTTAAAAAAACTTCTTTCACCTCACCCTTTCTGCCTGTAACCACTTCAGTGTTATAGTTAGTATATTATGGTCTGAAATACTCAATTTTTTTATTACATGTCTGTAATTAGAGCTATGTAATTTGTAAAGATCAGATCAATTGAGTTACTTCTTGTTGGTTTGCTAATAATCTGTGTTACATTTAAAGCCTTGCATAAGCTAATTAATTCATTAAATTTTTTGGCTTAACTGGCCAAGGCATTGTTCTCTTTTTTGAAGCTAAAATTACATCCACATTCCAATCCATACTTTTCTCACAGTACAAAATTTGAATCTAAATAATCTAACCAAAGTATTATCACTTCTGGTTTGTCAATATTCCTCATTGTACCCTCACTTTTTGTTTGTATTATCCTGAAATCCTCCATTATAGTTTTGGATGGTCTGTAGGTTACTATTCTGTCGGTTACTAAATCATGTGTTCTTATGGCTAGTATGCTTATTTTATTTTTTTTTAACGTTGGAGGCTCCTGTCAGGAACAAAAGTCCACACCGGGGCCAAGCCTTATTTGAACTGTAGAAAGGATTATGAAAGGGAAAATGAAAAGACAAGGGAAAGTATTCAAAATTTTGGAGGAAGTGAAAACCTGTCTTAAAACATGCCAGGTCATAGCTATTGGGAAAGATATGAGAAGGTGGAGAGTACCAAAGCTTCGAGGTATAGGGAAAGAAACAGTCATCAAAATTACCATAGAGTAATCACGTGATGCAGTTGCTTGCTGACTATTGTGTGGTCTACCTAGTGGTGGGGGCATACATGCACCCAGCTCTAAGGAACCAAAGTAATACCTATTGAAAAGGGAAAGTGAACTAATAAGGCAGCATAGGGCAAGCGGGTAAAGTTCAGAAGTCGCCTGGGAGTCTTTATAACTCGGATCACTTTTGACTCAACTTTGTCGAGTACAGATGCAGAGCTAGAAATACCACAGATGTGAGAGCAGTACTTCATACAAGAAAGGATCAATCCTTTGCATAAACAAAATATATAGTGTCACAAAGAATGAGCTGTGTGAGTTACGTGTTGTTAAATATTATATATGACAAGGAGAGATTGTATGTTTGCAGACAGAATGCTAGTAGTCCACATGTGAGTGAGGCAGAAAGAAACAACAGCTACCCGGGTCAGAGGAGTGCAACTTAACAACCACTGAAGTGCTGGCTCATTATGCAGCCATCACTAACCCTTCCAATACCCTAGCAGATAGTACTATAATATGCCTCCCTGGTTGTTGTAATTAACTATGTACCACAATTGATTCTTTTTATAAACATTTCTTTTAGAACTGTTATAAGCTTTCTTTTACTTAATAAAGGATGGATAAATACTATCTTTGTTACTGAGCAATGTCATCTTTCTAAAATGTGAATAATAGTCTAATCCATAAATCAATTTCTTTTAAACTACTTCCAACAAAGAATGCAAACAATTACTTATTTACCTGTGGTCTTTAGTTGCATAGTTATTGTACAGGATTATAATGAGAGAGAAGGAGAAAAAAAAAATACTGTTCAGTGTTGTAACTCCAGTTGCAGCACAGAAGGCAGACTGGGATGATGTGCCTTGAGTCTACTCAACCACCACAGCCATGGGGAAACAGGACCATAAGTTTCATCCAATGAGGACTTGAAAATACTAAAATTATGTAAAAGTACAAAACGTATCCCCCTGTTTACTGTGTAATAACACACAAATTTGATCTGCAAGCAGTTTTCTAAGAAAGCATCCCTCATGTATATGAAAGATGTGTGTACACATATAGGCAAGGTTCCTGGGCTCCACTTACAAGCATGAAGTTACCTACAATGAGGCTGCATCATTTTCAGGGGATGGAAAGGAATAGAGAACCTTCTCGTCCTAAAAGGAGCCAACCTAACTCTGCTCTCATGTGAAGAGTAGCCTAAAAGCTGCAGGAGTCCCATGAAATGGGTACCGTGGTTGTATAAGTACTTAATTAATTATATATGAGCAAAGACACATGCATATAAATGCACAAAAACACCTATGCATCTGTAAGTACACACACTCACACACACACACACACACACACAAACACACACCTTAGCCTCTGTCATGAAGAGGTAAGCACTGTGAACCATAAATCTCACAAGCCTACGAACAAATCCAGAAGAAGGAACCCAGCTAACAGCCAACCCTATGGAACTGGTTGATGAATTGGTTCCAGGAGAAAATGGGTATGTATGTATGCATATGGTAAAGGCATGGTATACATACAAAGTACAAGATAGGACAAAATGAATGTAAATCTCTCTAACTGTAACATACATCTAAAAATAAAAAAATAAAAATAAAAAAAGAGCACACATGGAAAACCACACAATTTTCTAAAAAAGAATGCACTAAGCAATTAAAAAAAAAAATCACTAAAGCACTGTTACTTACGTATATGAGAAATGTCCATTTTTACAAACTTCACAACGTTCCATTGCACCAAAAGTCATTATATCAACAATAACATCAAGCATCTGCAACCAATAAAGACTCAAATTAAAAATCTGAGGTGAAAAATTCTAACTACTACAGAATATACCTGTATCATGTTGAAATCTCTTGTAGATTCACATCTGTATGTAATATGATGCTTCCTGTGTGCAAAACAAGGGAGAATAAGCAGCACAAAAATTACAGTAGTGGAATGAGCAGGATTATAGCACACACGCATGGAGCAAGAACTGATTACTTTTCATGAAATCACAAAGAATAAAGGTTTTGAGAGACTGAAGCATGAGTCATAAGATTAAAATGTTCCTTCATTTTACAGGAATGGATAGAAAGCTAAATTCAAGTGTATCAGCAATCACCAGTCAATGTTTCAATAGTAAGGCTTCAGTTTTAAGATACTCTTCCTTAGCCTTAGATTGCATTCCTCCAAGTACAGACATATCAAAATTAAGAAGAAAGTTTTATAGCAAATGAAATCATTAATTCTAGCACTTTTTAATGGGCATACCATCTTCTTTAATGTATGTTTAATGGTCCTTTATAGTGATGAGGTGTCCTTCTCCTGATCAGTTTGTAGCATTATCCCACCTCATACTTCACATCCAGTAGAACAGTGATCATATAACATCCAAATGACAGATGCAAAAGACATGTATGCCATCATCTTCATAAGCCTGAGATTTTTTGGCCTGATAGCAGGATAAGGAATGATAGGATAATCACAGGATAAAAGAGTGTGGTTTAGAAAGCAGAGGAGGGTGTGTTGAAATGATTTGGACATATGGAGAGAATGAGAGAGGAAAGGTTAACAAAGAGGATATATGTCAGAAGTGGAAGGAACAAGGAGACATGAGAGACCAAACTGGAGGTGGAAGGATGGAGTAAAAAAGATTTAGAGCGATTGAGGCCTGAAAATGAAGGAGGGTGAAAGGCTTGCACGGAATACAGTGAATTTGAATGATGTGGCATACTGGGGTCAAAGTGCCATCAATGGACTGAACCTGGGAGTGTAAAACATCCAGGGTAAACCATGGAAAGTTTTGTAGGGCCTGGATGTGGATAGGAAGCTGTGGTTTCGGTGCATTACACATGACAGCTAGAGAATGGATGTGAACAGATATGGCCTTTCTTCATATGTTTCCTGACGCTACCTCACTGATGCATGGGGTGGCGATGCTGTTTCCTTTGGGGTGGGGTGGTGCCAGGAATGGATAAAGGCGAGCAAGTATGAGTATGTACATGTGTATATATGTATATGTATGTGTATGTATATGTATATGTATGTGTATGTATATGTACATGAATGTGCATATACAGATAGTCCTTGACTTACGATGGTTCCACTTACAATTTTTCAACTTTAAGAGAGTACAATATCGATACCAATTCAGAAGAAAATGTACTTCAACTTTTGAATTTGGATCTTTCCCCGGGCTAGCAATATGCTGCACAGCAGCAGCAAGCTACAGCTTCCAGGCAGTCATGCAATCACGAGGGTAAACAACCATATTAAGTGTATTTTCAACTTATGATGGGTATACCAGAACATAACCCCATCGTAAGTTGGGGACTGGCTGTATGTGTATATGAGCAGATGGGTCTTTCTTTGATTGTTTCCTGGTGTTACCTTGCTAACGCTGGAAAATGTGATAAAGTATAATAAAAAAAGATAAGTTAGAGGTGTGAAGGATAAATGATCCCTATTAGTGGCAAAAATCACTTCACACACAATGAGGAAAATGGTGTTAGCATGAGATACATTTCTTGAAAATACACTAGCTATAACTCTATCCAGTCGCATATATGATGAGACAGCAGTCTACTCTGACTCTTTACATATACTCACTGTTATTTAAAGCAAATGCTCACCTTTCAGGTCCATAGATCAACCTCTCACCAATTGCATGAAACACACACATTTTACAGATCATGGGCATTTATCCAAGGCAATCAAAGAAGTGGAAAGGGATTACTGTAAAAAGGAAGGGAAAGCCAGGCAGGGTGAAAAATTATGGAAAGCTGCTTGAAGGACATCACCTCAGACAGAAGACTTTTGCAACTTTAAAATCCAACAATTCTCTCCTCTGCAGCTTATCCCTTATGCATGTGAGCACTCCCACATGAAAGAGAAGAATTACTGAAAAATCTTCAAAAGTAGCCTCATACCAAAAAACTTTGGTCATGAATTAGAAGGAAACTGGAAACTGGTTCTCCTGAAGAAGGAATTTCAGGAACCACAAGGTCTATTCACTATGTCAAAAACAAGTGTAACACTACATGATTTTAAACCTTTCATAGGGGCCTTGCTAAAATTCAAAATATCATTCCAAAAAAGCTACTAGTAGACTTAATAAATATCCTTCTTACTGACATCTGGGTTTTTGGTTTATCCCACAAAAGACTGTAACGACAAAATGTAGTCTAAAGAGAATGACACTAATTTCTGCACTTTCTCACTGAAATATGCCACCTGTGCTGTACCATCAGCAAACAATGATTAACTCACTTCCCAAGCCACCTCAACCCCTACAGACTGCATACTCACTCCTCTTTCCAAGACCTTTGCATTTACCTCTCTCACCACCCCATTCATACACTAACAGCCATGGCGACACTGCACATCCTGACACAGATCCACCTTCACCCGGAACCACTCACCTTCCTCTCCACCTCACACATAAATATGCTACAGCCCCTATCCACAACCAGGCCCCACAGACCTTTCTATGGTTTCTCCTGGTTCCTGCATATGCCCTGCTTTAGTCCAATGACAGGACCAATATCTATGAAAGTCCTACAGTTATCCAGGACCTTTCTAAAGGTTCCTGCAGTCCAAGGTCATGCTACTTCCAGTAGCATGGAAATGTAAACTCCTTTGGAATGAGAAGTTATTTGATGAGACTGTACTCCCAATGATACAGCCTCACTAAGGGTATAAGTTTGAGTGTACCAGGAAAGTAGCTATTTACTACAACTACATTCCCAAGCATCATGCAACAGCCATTGAGTGCACAGCATTACATGCATGTCTGCCTACAGATATTAACTAGCCTCTCCCTGCTACCACAATTATTCCCACCTGCTCTACTAACCTCTTCACATGCTCCTAGAGATGATTTGATGGATTCAAACTGAAAAATCAAGATGACCCTTGGAGGTATGTTACATAAACGTGAATTTTACTTGTAGTGTTACCTCAACTAGCTGAAGTCCAGCATCACCTTTGGCAAAATATCCTTCATCTATCACATATTTCATACAACAGTAAACCTCAGTTTTTCAAAGGCCCAAGAACACTGAAGCGAACTGGGAGAGAGAGGCTTACAAAGCAAACCATAAAAGTAAGGCCCAAATAGAAAAACCATTTCAGCTTTAAGCAAATTACATCAGCTAAATGGTTTATATACAGCATGTTATAGGTTTGTATCCACAAATCAACATGGGGTAACAAGTGCCTAGAGCATTACTAATATGAACGAAATTGGGCACACATCTTACTTGTTGTATAGTGATAATTCTACAATATCCCTAACTACATGGATAAGAGTGGTTAGTTAACAAAATGTTACATCATCTGCTGGTGGTCCCACTGATACCATGTCATCACCCAAAACCTCTAAGTTTGCAGTAAAAACACTTCTGGGATGCCAATTTCATCACAATTTGACTTATGCAAGAACAAAAGAATAATACAGGTATTGCTCTGAAGCTTAAATAAAGATCAACCTTTACCTGATCCCACTCGCTCTCCTCTCAACCCACTCCCATGCCTTACATATTTTTATAAAAGCTATCCTCCCACACCATACATTCATTTGGCCTTCCACAAGGCATCTCTATCAACCCTATAACATGCTTTTATCCAGTCCATAAATGTGATTTACATATATTTTTCATACTTGCTCCTTGATCGACATCTCCTGTGATAGCGAGGTAGTACCAGGAACAGACAGAGAAAGGCCGCATTCGCTTAAATCCATTTTCAAGTTGTCATGTGTAATGCACCAAAACCACAGTTCCCTATCCACAACCAGACCCCACAGACTTTATTGCAATAGCAGGGTAGTGCCAGGAACATATGAAGAAATGGCTCCATTTGCTCAAATCCACTACTAGCTGTCATGTAAAAGCACCAAAACCATAACCCCCCCCCCCCTCTCACAATTAGGCCTCACACATCTTTCCATGATTACCATCAACTGCTTCACATGCTCTGATTCAGCCCACTGACAGCATGTCGTCCCCTATAAAACTCACTGCTCTAATTCATTTTATGCCTTACACACCCTGCATGCTCCTGAATGTTATGGCCAAGTCTCAATAGCATCTTTCACTCCATGCTTCCACCTTCTCCTTGGTTTCTCCCTTTTCCTTGTTCCTTTCACTTCAAACATAAATACACTCTTAGTCATCCTTACCTTACGCACCTTTTCGTATGTCCAAAACATTACAGCACAATCTCTTTAGTTCTCATACATACTCCTCTTACTATCACACCTTTCTAATCCCATCATTTCTTATTTTATCTTCATTCCTCACTGATTCAAACATTTGCACTCTGACATCAATGATCATTTTATTCTGCCAAATGAACCACTAAAACTATCAGTGATATATTGTATTCATTGTCAATAATGATGTATGGAATTTTATGTTTATCTAAGTCCTTCATTCTGTTTGTGGCATTATCTTTTGTTCGTTTGTTTCCTAAGTCTGAGGATTATTGTTCGTACTTGTGCTGTGCGTGAGAGGTGAGTCTGTGCAAACATGCTTCTGAGTGAGCGCACCCTAGCATTCTCCAACCATGGAAAATGTGTGAGTGTTACTCGTTTTTTCACTGCGAAGCTTGCTTTTGTGTACGTACTCGTTTTTGCACTTTTAAATAAATGTACACTTATCAATTGTTTCTTTAACCCTGGCTTGCTCTTCACCACATTACCACTTATTAATTTGATAATTTGTTGCAGGTTACTGGGTTGGTCCTCTATTGTCCATGCAAGGACCATGAGGCCTCTCTGGTCCTTGGATTCCTAAGCATCAAATGGAGCTTCCCACCACCATTTTCTGATTAATTACACCGTGTAATGAAAAAAAAAAATTCTTTGTTTCTGGGCAATAACCTTTATTTTCTGATTCATTATGCTTCAACTCACTGGAAAAAAGCTGTCAGTGATCTTAAACTTCGGGTTTGTTGTCAGTAGATCGATTTTGTTGAAATAAGAATATTATTATTTTTTAACCCTATATGGACAGTTCATCGACAGTTCATCTAAAAGCCTGAAGGCTGTTTTACTGCACAACACAAATCAGTGGCCCTCGATTCCTCTGGC
>JAUUED010034229.1:243-10861 GCA_032361865.1 Panulirus pascuensis | reverse complement strand
GTTTAGTAACAGATGGGGCTGGATAGTGTTGAAAGCACTGCTAAAGTCAATAAAAAGTATTCGAACCTGTGTATTTCGAGTTTCTAAATGTTCGTAGATTGGGTGAAGTAGTGTTAATACAGCATCCTGAACACTCCTGTTTTGACAGTAAGCAAACTGTAAATTGTCTCGTTTTGAGTCTATATATTTACAAAGGTACTGCTTCACAATGTGCTCTAAGCATTTCATTGTAATTGAGGTAAGTGCAACGGGTCGGAGATCATTAAACTCTTTTGGGCTGTTATTTTTAGGTATAGGAATAATCTCTGATTTTTTCCACACATCCGGTACCGTAGATTGATCAAGTGAAGCTTGGAACAGTTTACAAACTGGATTAGCAAGTTGCTCTGCACAATATTTTAGTAGTTTCGAACCAATATTATCTGGACCACATGCTTTTCCACATTTGATACGTTTCAAAGAATTCCTTGTATCTTCACGTGTTATAGTTATCTGCTCTGATTCAATACCTTTTACAATTGACACTATATTTTCACATTCTACATTAAAGTCATGGATATCAAACCTAGCATAAAAAGAGTTCAAGTCATTTACATATTCTCGAATATTTGGTGGTTCTAGTCTCGGTTTCCTCTTCTTAGAGCCACACAGCATTTTCACCCCATTCCAGGCATCTTTTGATTTGTTTGATTTAAACTGATTTTCTATTCTAATCTTATATGCATATTTAGCGTCTTTTATTTTCCTTTTTAATTGTCTCTGTATTTCTGCACTATTTATACTGTCACCATTAGCGAATGTTCTTTTCTTTTCACTCACTAGCAATTTGATATCTGAATTTATCCATGGTTTATTATTAGGATATGTAGTTATTTCTCTGGTTGGAATTATCATGTCAGTGCAAAAATTAACGTACGAGTTGAACACATCTAAATTAACATTGATATTTTCTATCTCTGAGTATAGTGCTTCCCAGTCTGTACAATCAAAACATCCCTGAAGAGTAACCATTTGCTCATTATTCCAGTCTCGTACACTAATTTTCTTGCGTGATTCATTTTTAAGTTTTTGCACGTATATAGGAGCTAAAAACACCATATTATGGTCAGAATCACCTAGTTTTGGCTTTTTGATAAGCACGATAACCATTCCTGATATTGCAGTACATTTTATCTAAGATATTATTTCCTCTAGTGGGGCACATTGCAGTCTGTTGGTATGTGGGTACGCTTGGCTGAAAATCACTTGGCTGGGTGGCAGGAACTCCTGGAAAGAGGTCCTGTTTACACCTGGACCCTTTCTAAGAAAGAGGTCATGGGACAATTATAAATAAATAAATATATTTGAATATATGTAGGTGTTTATGAATAGTTATGTGTATGTATTTATATAGATGTAGTTTATAGTTATGTGTCTGCAAGAATATTTCCAATAGCTTGTTTATTTGTGCCATTCAATTATTTGATTTACTGCAATATAGTTTTGGACTTTGCATTTTTCTAAAGTTTTAGATTAAAAGATATTAGTCTGTATCCCTCCTTAATTCTACTTTCAGTTGCATTCAGTTGGGTTGTTTCCCTTTCGTATTGTTGAAGGTTTTAGCGTATGGGCTCCTTCCAGGGAAAATACACTAAGGTAGGTATTAGAATGGTGCTGTTCCGGAGCAACAGAATTCATTCAAACCCTGTTGTTGTCATGTTGAGGTCGGACATCAGCAGGTCACCCTCCATTCTTGTCATGGTTCTGCTCATTGACCTTAGTTGGTTTTTTGGTTTGCAGTTAGCTCTCCTAACCCAATCCTGGGGTGAAGGGAGGTATTCTGTTTTGCAGAAACTGCTTCTCTCATAGGCTTAGTAATAGTGGGAGTTCCTTGTAGATGAAATCTCCCTCCCAGTCAGAGTGAGGGAGTTGGATCGTAACTGGCCCATTGTCAGGCTGTCCCACACAATGCATATTTAGATTTGGCTCTAAGGTCCCAGGGACATTCCAGTATGTTGCAGTAAAGAGGAACTTTTTTCAGTAACCTTGGAGTAAATCTGAATTTTGCATTCAAAATGTAAAAGTGTTTGTTCATATATATCTGGACATCGTAGCAAAAGAGTTAAAAATTTACTATCGTTTGAGATTTCTGAAGCTTTTTCTTTAGAATTCTTGTCTTTTTGAAATAAGCTGGTAATACTTTAATCTCTTACAAGAGCACCTTCAGGTCCCATTGTCAGTAGCTGTGGGATTAACATATATATACCTATGTGGGATAGATTCACAGATTGTTTTCCTTGTTGTTCCCTCCCCTTTGTAACCAAAGTCAGCATTGGCAAAGATCTTTTCTGGCTGTCCGGCCATAAGAATCCTTTCATATTTGATAATATGTCCTGGGTTAAGATTTTTCCAACCTTGGGTTTTGGTAAGATTAAATGCTTTATCTTGAATTACCCTTACGTTGCTTCTTTGAAGATTACTTTTGAAGAACTTTATGCCTTATGTCCAGTTAAATGTCTCAGAGAATACCTTGACATATTCAGAGATTAGCAAGGGGAGTCCCTGTTTTGGCTCACCCAAGTAGTTGGAAACCTTGAAAAAATATTTTATTGTGGATTAGAAGATTGGTTTTGTTAGCTCAGCCTGGCCTGTATGTCAGTAGGATGCTTTTGTTTTTAGCTCTTCTGGGGGATCTTTTCTTGAAGTTTTACAGAAGTCTTTAACATTCCTGAACACTTGTCAAACTATACCTTGAGCTAGGTGTTGAGGACCAATCTTGTGGACATTGGGCTTACCTCCTGTAATGTAGAGGATCACTAATGTACCACAGGTATAACTTTAAGGTGATTTTTTTTCTTTTTTTTTTACATGCCATCTCTGGAGAGATCATTGAATTTTTAAGAATTTTATTTTCTCTCTTTAGGGCATTGTCCCACTAGAAAAGTTTCCAGCTGTCTTTTCCTGTCATACTTTATCATTTCTTTTGAAAAACCTTTCTCTTGACTGATATTAGTCATTGTCAGGATGACATCATTGTTTTGAAGAATAATGAGATGATCTGTCGGATGCAGCATAACAGCTTGTGCAATGAGGACATCATTGCCAGGTGGTACCTGCTGATCTAAAGGGAATGAGCTTGGAGTGAGCTAGACTTACTATCAATGAATTGGTGTTTTGTGAAGATTGAACAGGATTGACCTCACAAGAAGGTTAGGTGTTAGGTTCTTGTAACCCCTAGAGAGTATGGAGATTCAATTATATCTCGCAAGATACCACACGAGTGAGAAGCAGTTTTTGATTTATCAAAACTCCTTTTTTATTACCAATAGTGTTCTTCAGCTGTCATACCAGCTTTGAGACCGCTGACATTCCGTAGAAATTTTATGTCAGTGAAGAATATTATTCTCTAAATAAATCTGACTTATTAGGAATTGAATTAATTTCAGCTTCTGCGGTGTTTGATGAAGCAGCGTCTTCTCGATAGTGCTAAAACCAGGTGAAAGGTCTATCCAACAGCATTGAGTAATTGTCCTGTAGTGAACAAAATGGAGACAAGAAAACTTATGGCAAGACCGTCGGGGCAACTGTCTGATAACACCATGGTCCAGATGGACGATGATGATATGATGCAGCGATTAAGGTAGAGTATTATTTGGAAATAAGATTTCATGCCGGACAGTAAGGATGGCTTCTGTTCTGGAATTATATTTACAGATGTCCCTTGCTAGCCACTAGAGTTATGTTCCAGGAAGACCCTGTGAATGGCAAAACCATGTTTGACAAGGTACAGGGCCTCTGGTAAATGGGGGGGTTCGGGGAAGTAACCTGAAGTCCTATAATGAAACTTTAAGGTTGAAAAGAAGCAAGTTATACTTCAAAAACAACATACTTAGGCTATAAAAGTACATAGAAATGATGAACAAAACTAGGGGAATACTACAATGACAGTATGTATACAGTGGTGCTGGACCTCTGTACTCCTACAAAGCATCCAGGCCAGCTCTTCAGTGCATAAGGTTATCTTAACACTTGCCCTAGCAACACAGCATTGTTATGGCACTCCTGTCTCTCCCCAGAAATGTTGGTCTGCTGGGCTAAACCCACAGGGAGCCCATGGCCAGATTACACTTACCCAGTGCATGGATAAAATTATGATGGTGGCATGGGAAACTGTGGATACTCAAAACATGATGCAGTGGTTGATAAAATGATATACATTATCCAAATGTGTACAGGGGGTCCTCGACTTATAAACTGGTTGTGACACATTCCTGTCCTTGTTCTTAAGTTGAATTGTTTGTAAGTCATAACATATAAAGAAATACATAAAGTTAGAGTAAATACTTTTACCTGACAGTAATAATGTATTGGGTATTTTATTCCAAATTAAATATAGTTACCAGAACATCATATTAAGCAACACTTAATAAAAAAGATGTACATTAAAATAGTTCTGCAGTTCATATAAGAAATTTTATGTACAGCAGCGTAGGTGTTTATATTTTTTTAGTCATTTGTAACTAGGTTGGACATTCATAAGTCAAAGACCCCCTTATACTGAAAACCATGGTAGGTAAGGGATGTATTTACTTGGACCCCTCCTCTATAATAGGGTTCTTATTTTATTTTCAACTGGTTCATGTTGCTCTTTGACTCTTCTTTTATCTACATAAGGTATATTAAGTGCATGTGATCCTTCAAGTCACTCCTATGTATCCTCACCTTATATGTACTGCATGTTGAAGTGAAAAGTAATCTGCACTATTATATCACACCCTAACTATTCAGTTTACACACTGAGTCATTTGGTGTGACTAATGTTTCCATTCACACATCCATTTCCTTATATCAAATGCCTCCACTGTAAGTGCACAAAAGTTATTCCCCGAACGGCAAACATTCTGATTAGGAAAAACCTGGCCTCTAGAGTATTAAAGATGTTTGTCCATCTCTTTTATGGTTTATCTTTTCTCATACATTCAACCATGCAGTCATATACCATGAATATCAGTTTTTTTTAGTTGTCTTATCTTTTTCTTTAGGCTTTGCTATGAAAATCTTCACATCTCGTACCTTCACACCCTGTCATTTTAAAATATTTCTTTTCCTAATTCCTTCTACACTATAGAGGTTATCTATCTCTATACACATACACAAGTTAATGCTCACATCATACATAATTTAAAGAAGCTGTATGGTAGAAGAGAATGTTCGAATGATAGGGCCTCGTGAGTGTAAAACTCCATTCCCATATAGTATAAATTGATAGTGACAAATTATTAATAACACACACACACACACACACACACACACACACACATACACACACCTGGTGCATAGTAGTGTTGATATTATATAATCATCCAAAGAATTTTAACGATCTGGAACAAATGTGGAATTGGAACAATCAGGATGGTACAGGACTTTTCACAAATGATAAAGTACTAATGATTTGGGATTTCAGTTATAAAGATATAGACAAGGGGAATATTGATTCTTTTGGCGACAAGTAGTCATGGAGACACAAGTTCTTAAGAGTGCATACAGGAAAATTTTCATTACCAACGTGTCGGTGAACGTACCTGAATGATAGAGGCTCATACACCATCAGTGCTAGACTGTATCTGCACACATTCTAGCATGGATGGTAAGACTATTATGTATGATACAACTGAAGCGATGATGTAATGCTCAGGTTTGACTGTGTAGTAAATGAGAACGTTAATCATTTCAGTGCATATTTCATCCACCTAGTTACTTGCCTCTTGTGCACATTAAAAAAAAAACCTTTTTTTCCCCCTCATGGAATGCATCTGCCTCATATATTAGTGAAAAAATACCTCAAAAAGCAGTACACTTTTCTCTATATTGGTGTGGGAGGGTGGTGTGTGTGGACCCAGGATGGCAACACAGATCCTCATTATTTATGTAAATATATTTGATGATTATGGATTTTTTTCTAGGTGTGATTTGTTCTATGTGCACTGAAACACTTTACACACTGAATAGGATTTTGCCAGGCATCATCTCACACATTCCATGTGTCATACATATCTTTCATCATATTTTACATACTTTTTAGATTTCATGTGCAGTGTTTACATATTTATAGATCATTATTTATATGATTAATTGAAAAAATAACCTTCTTTTCATAAAGTGTATAAACAGTAATACAAAAGAAATTATTTTATCCCTGGGGATAGGAGAGAAAGAATACTGCCCACGTATTCCCTACATGTTGTAGAAGGCAGCAAAGAGGGTCGGGAGAGGGTGGCTGAAAATCCTTCCTGTATTATTTTCCTAAAGAAGGAACAGAACAAGGAGGCAAGTGAGGAATTTTCTGGCTTAGGCTTAGTCATCTGTTCTTGACACTACCTCGCTCATGTGGGAAATGACGAGCATGTATGGAAAAAAAATAGTTGTTTATTTTACTGTGGAATTTTGTGTAAAAGTTCCTGCCTGAATCTGCCTTCCATAGTGATGACGTAGTTACACATTCTTCTTTGATGGTTTGTGTGTGACTTCAATACGGTATATTTTTCCAGCTGGTTTGCTAGGTTACTAGTGTTATTTATGGATAAGATGTAGAATTATTTACCAGCTGGGAATTCAAAATAAGCCCCAAAATACCACATCATTTACAGCACTCTACAATAACTTAATAACACATTTGTGGCTAATAGCAGTCAAAGGGTTAAAGGGGCAGAGGTGTGACAAGACTTAAATTAGAGATATGATTATGAAAACTACACAGACCTAAACAATTTCTGTGGTTATACAGAATGGGAAATGGAGCAAAGTAGCCAGGAACTAGAGCTATTGTGTTGAGAGGTTCTGTGAAATATAAAAGGAAAGTGTAAGAACATGGTTACCTCAAGCTTCAAATGCAGAGAGAAGGTTAAGAGAGAGGGGAAAAATGGTTTCATAAGCAAAAAAGATTCAAAGTGAATTGGCAAAAATGAAGGTGGCACTCCAATGAGCCAGCATTTACAAGGTATAAGAGAACTAAGAATGAGGATAATGGGATATAAAAAGGAGAAACAAAGAAACTTTGAAAAGAATATTATGGAAAAGGCAAAATATAATCAAAAACTTTTCTGTAAGTTCATGAAGAGCAAATTGTGTGTTAAAGAGCAGCTAATCAGTCCAATGGATCTGGAGAGAAGAAATGTGGAGAATGATTAGGAAATATACAAAGACCTGAATGATAAGTTTAAATTTTTTCATGTTGGAGGACATTATTAACCCAACACCAGCAAGATGGGATTGGAAGATTATTTAAACACTTTGACCCATAAAAGGCTCTTTATCTTGTTGAAGTCCTTCCATTAGTGGAGATAGAAGAGGCTGAGACACTTAATAGATCACTTGAAATATTGGTTATTATGACAGTGGATGGCATAATGCCATGGGAGTGGCCTGCCTTTAAGAAAGATCTTTGGGAAATTGCACTCAATTCCTTTGGGAAATTACATTTAATTGTAGACCAGTCTTCCTAACAAGTGTGGTCCATGAAAAAATGGAAAAGATAATCAGAAGGCATATGGGTGACTACTTGCAAAGAGAAGCTACATAATTGGGAGACAACATGGATTTAGGAAAAGGAATTCTTTTATTGCGACTCTCAGACTTCTGTGATAGAGTGAGCTCTATTTTAAACCAAAGAGCTGGATGGGTATACTGTGCATTCCTGGACTGCCAGAAAGCATTTGACATCTTACCACATCAAATGCTGATTAAAAAGCTAGATCTACAATCAGGAATAAAGGGGTACTCCTTCACTGGATAGATTACTGTAAAAGAGGGGAGCAAAAGCCACAGATTTCAGGATTATTTTTGAAATATGATAGGGTTACGAGTGGTGTGCTGCAAGGCTTAATCTGGGGTCTATACCTCTTCTTGTTAGATATAAATGACTTGCCTCTTGGACTGAACTCTTAAGTAATCATGTATGTGGGTAATGCCAAGGTCATGAAAGAAGGAAAGAATGATAATTATATCAGCTAATAAGGTGACTCATAGAAATTTCAAAGTTGGTCTGATAGAAGGTTAATGAAATCCAGTCACAAAGTAATAGGTTGGGACACAGTGAAAAAAATGCCTTGGTACAGTTATGATTTTGTGAGAAAAAGACTGTAGAAACATTGTGCTTAACCTTTTGCTAGAAATCCACATCATGAGAATTGTGAAGAAGGCAGGCTGTTTGCTGGCAAATAGTAAATGTCCAGTAAAATATTCATAATATCTATTGACCCAAAGCTAAGATATTCCCTTTAGGTCTGATCAGTACATTTAAAGAAGCACAAATACTTAATTGAGAAAGTCTAAAGAAGGGCAGCCAAATTAATACTTGAATTAAGAGAGCTGAGCTACAGTGTGAGACTGGGGGCTACAGATTTGCCCACCATGGAGGAGAGACGAGTTAGGAGAGACCTGATTACAGCCTTTAAGATTCTTAATTAGGTGGATAAAGTTAACAGAGAACAGTTCTTTGTAAGATGCAAAAGCAAATAACCAGAGATTATATGAGGCTAAGCAAGAAGCTTCTCAGAAAAGACATGAAGCAGTACTGTTTTAGTGTGAGAATGGTTGAAAGTTGGAATAAACTAAGTAATGAAACTGTAAATGCAAGTGATATACAGCAGTAAAGAGCATTAAAAAAAAATTGGGCCCTATGAGTGTAGAATTTTCTTCCCATACTGTACAAATAGATAACTAAGTACAAATATGCACATGTTCATATATGCATGTACACGCACATGTATGATAGTCAGAGAATTTCTGAGATGGGGCCCCACAAGTATAAAAGATCCTCCCCATACAGTAAAAATAGGTATGTACAATGTGATCAGACTCTTTTGCCTTGTCCACCCCCTTGATGGGAGTTCCCAGAGGGAGCAGGCATCAGAGATATATACAAATATAGATCAGAGTAAATTCAAAGAAAAGAGGATGGGCACAGTGAAAGAAGGCCTCAGTGCAGCTATTACCTTGCAGGAACTAAGCTATAGGAAATTTTACATGAGAAACCTAGGAGTAAACATTATGCCTAACTTGTCATAACAAGTCTCCAACAGAAGAATTGTTAAGAAGGCAAACTCTCTTATGGCAAATATTAGAAATTCATTTAAGTTATGTGGATCAGGACATTTTTGGTGAACTATTCTCATCATAAGTTGGACCAAAACTGGATCATGCTTCTCATGTCTACTTGCTATGCCTAAGGAAGTAAGAGATTTAAATGAAAGTCTAGAGAAGGGCATTTAAGGTGATACCTAAATTGAAAGATATGAGCTACAGTAAGAGGCTGAGAGCTACAGTTAATTCCACCAAGGAGGAGAGAAGAAAAATTGGTGACTTGATTACTTCTTTAAAGTTTTTAAAGCTATTAGATAACACTGACAGTGTACAAGCCTGAATGAGATACAATGATAGAGTAACCAGGGGGTCATGAAAAGAGGCTAGGAAAGAAATTTATTCGAAATGACTTGAAAAATTACTGTTTGGGCACAGGTTAAAGGATGGTTAGAATAGTTTAAGTAAATGATAAACTGTAAGTGCTTCTTAAAACTCTCCATGACGGTAAAGAAATTTCAAGAGATGAGGCCCCACTAGTGATTTCCCTTTGAAAAGCAAAGTGTAAGTCTCAAAGGAATATCTACAAAATTTTTGAGATAAGTGTTTGAAGTGCACCTTCATACCAGAGAACAGATTTTCCTCTTTTCTCTCTATGCCAACTTGACCTAATCATGATCATCTCAGATGAAAGTTAAGGTTATAAGCAAAAGAAAAAGGAATAGAGGAGGGATTAATTTCAACTCCCTATATGTTTGTAGACTCAGGCCCAACCCAAGCATATCAGGGGCCTTAAGTTGAGTCTCTTTTAGTGGCCTTTCCATCCTTTAAATTCCCCTGTAAATCACAATCTCTAGGGGGAACTGGGTGCCCAAGAAGAATGTGACAATTTAGGACATCTGGAACAGCATTTCTGGCCTTCTGAAGGCTGTCATGTAACAGTAGGGACTAGAGGGGCCTTTAGCAGCCGTGGCCCTATGTTTTGAGTATATGGGAAGGGCCGGCCCTGTGTAGACTGCACTCAGCCTTGAAACAGTGGCTATTGTCACCCAAAGATCTGATTAGGGATAGTAACAATTGGCATATGACAGTTTAACTTTTCCCATGTATCAGTGAGTATCCAGCTGACTTATTGTATCATTATTAGCCTGTAGAGGTCTCTACCATCACCATGTAGGTGCAGGAGAAAATTCAGCTATCCTTCGTATCCCTACAATCATCATCTTAGATGCATATTTGTCGACCCCTCATATTGTTCAAACAGTGATCTCAAGGAAAATACATACATAGACTTTTGGATAGCCTGTGAGTAAAGGAGTAACACTTATGATATTTATCAGCTGGTAAGGAAAGTGAAGAAGAGTGACAGGTGAAAAGAAAAGAAATAACTAATTTTAGTGGGAGTAAGGAGGAGGGAGACCCTTTCATCTCCATCCCCTCCACCCTTACATGTGGATGTTATGTGACATCAGTCAAAATGTTCTCATTATGTTATCGAAGGGTGTTGAAGTACTTTGGTAATATATAAAGAGCTAGAATATATCCAGACATATTTTGACGG
>JAUUED010033125.1:0-15485 GCA_032361865.1 Panulirus pascuensis | reverse complement strand
GGTAAGAGTAAGTGAACTTGGAAAAGAGACTTGTGTCAAGAAATACCAAGAGAGATTGAGTGTAGACTGGCAAAATGTGAGTAAAAGAAGCAATGGGAGTGGGTGTGGAATGGGAGTTATGTGTCCCATATGCGAGAGAAATACATGGCTGCAGTAGGTGAGGGTAGTAAGTGGTGGGATGACCAAGTAAAGTTTCTAGTAAAGAGATTAGAGAGGTGTATGGACGGTACTTATAGGGGGAAGGAATGCAGGTAATTGGGAGATGTACAAGAGAAAACGGCAGGAGGGCAACAGGAAGGCGCAGGGGTTAAAAAAGAAGACAAATCAAGACGAGGTTAGCAAGTATCTTTTGGATCTCACCACCACTACCTTTCTCCTTGGCTACCTCACCCTCCATCACCACCACTCTCTCCCTCCTTGGTTATCCCATCCTCCATCACCACCATTTTCTCATTTACCTGCATACCACTCCCTCTCCCATCACCACCACCACTCCCTCCCTCCCTGGCCATCACAACCTCCCTCACCATCAGTACGACCTTCCTCCCTGGCCACAGGATCTTCCTTACCCTTGGTTACCACACTAACCCTCTTCACCACCACGCCCTCCCTCACCACCACCACTCCCTCTCCTCCTGGCTATCACCACTTCCATCACCACCACGCCTCCCTCCTTGGTTACCACACTATCGCCACCACCACTCCCTCCCTCCCTGTCTATCACACCTTCCATTGCCAGTGCCACCCTCCTTCCTTGGCCATCGCAACTTCCCTCACACCACTAAGCATTAAGGAGAAAATTCTTTTAAGCTTAAGAAGAGCAGAAGTGTATGGAAAGAGGCAATCAGTAGAGCTGTAACAATGACAGAAGAGCTGAAGGAACGTAACAGAGCTGAAATCAACTAACTTGACGAGGAAAACACAAGGTGAACGAGAGAAAAATATCGAAGTCAATAAAGCAGAGTTACAGATGCGCAAAAGTTAAAAGAAAAACATTGAATATTAGATAATAATACTGGCGGTGAATAAGGTTAAAAGTTTTACGTGACGAATAGATATCATTAACCCCTTGAGCATGACGGTACGATCACTGAGCATAGGGTATGGTGGTGTGACCTACGACCTGACCTTTAGGAGTCAGGTTTTTTGTCCAGGCTATCATACCCCAAGGACAGTACCGTCGTGCCTAGTGGCCAGGCCATCATACCCCAAGGATCGCACTGTCGTGCCATACGGGGATAAAATAGAAAACGGTGTTCCAGGTCATGTAAGTTAAGAAAACATCGAAAAAGGATTTCCAAGAATTGTTTAGTA
This sequence comes from Panulirus pascuensis, assembly GCA_032361865.1. Classification (NCBI taxonomy): domain Eukaryota; kingdom Metazoa; phylum Arthropoda; class Malacostraca; order Decapoda; family Palinuridae; genus Panulirus; species Panulirus pascuensis. The sequence continues at coordinate 14,171 of JAUUED010033125.1, read as the reverse complement.
CGGAGAATAAAGGCGAGACTGAAAAGAAGATGCATATAGTGAGGAAAACTCAGAGTGAGTATAACGGAGAGGAAGTGAGAACACTGGAAAAGATGGAATCTGAGAGAGCGAGTGGACCATCAGCAGCTGTGGGGGAGGAAGGTATGGACTGGGTGTGGCTTTTACCCAGGCAACACTGGTGAGAGAGGGACAGGCTAGAAATGGTTCTGGAGAAAATATTTGTGCCGACATGAAAACAGGGGAGGCAGACTGAACCAAAGGGAAAATGAAAAAAAATGACTAATACTCGTTTAAAGTATTCAGAACAAGTTTGGGAATGTATTAACAAAACAAAAAACAACACTTTGGATTAAGTTATTAATGGACAAGTTGGAGAATATAAACAAGAAATTTACAGGTACACGTCTAATGGAAGTTCAACCATTCCCGTTCCATTCCTAACATTCCAGCCATGAATGGCCTCCACGTCCGCCTCATCACTATTCCCCTGGCGACAAATCTCGCCCGGCCTTAGAGATTCCCAGGAGGCAGTCGGCTCTCAGGTCAGACCCGAACGTTCCCTCCACATACTCTGGCCTCCTACTATAAAAACCCTTTCCACACACTCTGGCTTAATCTCAGCATCATCCTGGCCTCCTGATGCGAACACTCCTTGGACAGATCCTGGTGTCCGAAACTTAGCAACAGATCTATACATTATGGCCTCCTGATCTGAACGTACTTTCCGCTTATTCTCGCTTCCTAATCTGAACACCATTGTCATACCTCCTGCCTTGTAATCTGAACGCACCCTCCAATAATCATATTTTTTCAAACTGAGCACTTATTCCATAGACTGATAGATAGATATATAGATGGTTAATTGACTACAGATACATATATACAAAAATCATCTCAAACAAGTTAAATTAATTGCATAAACCCTATGCTAATAAAAGATTACAGAAAACACACATCTCTGTAATCCACATGTAAAACATTGAACTCAAATGATCTCATGAATGATTAATAAAAATAATAGATTAACACACTGTAAACAGGCAATAATGTCATTATTTGAATGTCTCTAAGATGTCATGAATTATCTTACATGCTCTGTCATGGGAAATATTGTTAATAAAAAGATCTTCCATCCTCCTTATGCTGTACATATCTCTGATATTACTCGTCAATGGACACACCTCTACCAAATGCCTCTCCATCTGCACACTACCACATCCACACAGGTGCTCCTTGACAGGTAAATGGCCCCACCCACACCTATTCCATGACAAGACTGTGGCCAGACACATGAAACCAAGTGAATGAAATTCAGTGGAATTCATTAACCTTAGGTTTTGTTCTGTAAATGTCATGTATTGTGAAATTTGGGTTTATTATCTTATATATCATACATCGCGAAGACCGTGAATTCACTGTATCATTACCGACACTTGCAATTATTGATGACATAGTTGGCAGGTTGGTACTCAGATAGTTTTCGATGGCTTTGCCTGTAAGCATACCAGAGGAGGCAATAATTCTAATAACTAATACCAAAGAGTCATCTTGCATCGTAGATCTTTCCTGCTACATCTTTTTAAAGACTTTATGTTGCTTAAGCTTAATAAAGTCCGGGAGCAAAGGGTAACCTGCCTCAGCATAACAGACAAGGTTGGATATTGCCTTCCTCACCCCCAGCATGTGTTTAAGCATCCAGTTAAACAGCCTCATGATGGGCTTTATGTCAATGCCCACCCAGAACTCTCACCCATACATAAGGGAAGACAACAATGCTGCCTCAAACACTCAACACTTCACTATAAAAGGCACATCATTGTTCTTAATGAATATGTACTTAATTACATGACATAACTTATTTTTGGAATGTACTATCATAGCTGACGACACAGAACCGTCACTCGTAAATGGTGAGCCTAAGTGTGTATAGTTAGAACAGTGCTCAATCATTAGCTTGCCCATGCGCATCAGCTCCTTGTCCCTATTCTCACCACTGACTACAAAAAATTTTGTTTTCGTGTTATTCATCAACATCCCATAGTCATGACAAATTTTTTCCAATATTCTAACCTTTTCTCTGTATTTTGCCTATATGTTGATAATAGTACCATGTCGTCCATCAAAACTAACATGTGCAACCATTCTAAAAATCTCTCTGGGATGCACTTCTCTTTCATGTACCTAATTAATTCATTTACAAAATTTATGAATAAAAGGGAGGATGTTGGTAAGCCCTGTTTCACCCACAGAGTGGCTGTTACTACAGCGGTGCCCATCACTCTCTGAGTTTCTTGGTAGATGGCCATCATTCCAGCCATTTACCCTTCCACAACCTAATCTCAGCTGGCCACTGTTGCAGTAATGGGGGCATGGTCAGAGGGGAGATCACTTCACTGTAACACAAAAACTCACTCATGTGATGAACCATTGTACGGGAAGTGAGACATGTGTCCACCCTAAGATCCACGTTCCTCTTCATCCATAAGTCTTACTGCCATGAAAATGTTTATCCTGAATCTTAAGGTTGGATGAAAGAGGATAATGGTACATGGAAATTATCTATGATCTGTCCTAGATTATAGTCATGCTAAATGGACATCTCAGAATGGAAATGTAAGGGACAGTCAGTACGAAGTCTGATATCTTCTTGATAGAGGCAAGAGTAAAGTTTGTGGAAACTAGGAAAAGAGGAAATGGTATGTGTGAGACGGGAGTGGGGAAGGTGAGTGCACTTGCATAAGAGACTTGTGTGAGGACATACCAGGAAGGACAGGGTGAAGAATAGGAAAAGGCGAGGGGAAACATGAATATGGGAGTGGACAGGGAATAGAAGCATTCAAGGAAGCAGTATTTACATGTGCAAGAAAAGCATGTGTACGTAGATGATGGGATATGGGCATGTAAGAAAGGGCAGTCAGTGGTAGGATGAAGAAGTTAAGCTGTTTATGAAAAGGAAAAGAGAGGTGTAAGAGCATTAAATGCAAAGAAGGAGTGTAGGTGAATGAGAGGTGTACAAGAGGAAGCAGCAAGAGGTTAAGCAGAAGGGCCAGGAACTTTTTCTGAAAAAGAAGGCAACTGAGAGTTGGGAGAGCATTAGCAGACTTCAAGGATACAATGTTTTGGAGGGAGGTGAACAGTGTGAGAACAAAAGAAAGTGTCAGTGAAGGGAGCAAACAGGAAAGCAGTAGCATGGGAGAGAAGAGGTGAAAAGGAAATGGAGTGAGTGTTCTGAAGGATGGATGAATATGTTAGATGATACAGTGGCCAGTGTGAGGTGTCTGGGATATGCAGGTATGGAAAGTGAGGTTGTCATAGGAAGTAATTTGGTGAAAACAGAAACTTTTTAATCACCTTTTATAGTGTTAAATAAACTGAGGCAAAGTATCTGCAGTGGATGGGACTGCAGATGAATTTTTCAAGAAGGGGGATGACAGTGTTTTTGATTGGAGAGTTAGGATTTTCAGTGCACATATGGCTTAAGGTGAGGTGCCTCAGAACTGGCACAAAGCATGAAAACTGCCAATGTAGCAGCAAGGAGGATAAAGCTAAATGTTCAATTCTGAGACATATAAGCTTGTTTATTATACCTGGTAAATTGTATGAAGAGTGGTGATTGAGAGAGTGGTGGCATACACGAATCATCTTACTGAGAAGGGGGTAATATGTGGCTTTATGAGTGGTAAGAATGTGTGCATCAAGTGTTTGCTTTGAAGTATCTGTGCGAGAAATACTTAGAAATATAATAAGATCTGTAAGTGGCATTTAGGGATCTGGAGAAAGCATATAATTGGTTGACAGAGATGCTCTGTGGTTGTTGTTATGAATATATGCTGTGGGAGAAAAGCTACTAAACACAGAAAAGAGTTTCTATCAAGCGAGTGAGTCAAGTACATGAGGAGGAGAGGAGGGAGAATGGTTCCAAGTGATGGTGGGTATGCTGCAAAAGGTATTTGATGTCAGCAAGGTTATTTAATCAGTTTCTGGTTGGGTAGTGAGGGAGATAAATGCAGGGGGTCTGCAATCTGTAGGGGGTAGGGAGGCCTGGGAGGCAAGCAAGCTGCTGTTTGCTGATGATATAGCTCTGGTGGCAGCCTCAAGTAACAAACTGCTGAAGCTGGTGTCTGAGTATGGGTGTGTGTGAGAGGAAAATGTTGAGAGCTAGTGAGAATAAAAGTAAAGTTCTAAAGTCTAGCAGGAAAGAGATAGTTTGGATGGAAAGGGAGTATGAATGAAGAGAATATGAAGGAAGTGTAGTGTTTCAGATACCTGGGAGTGGATAAGGTGGTAAATGGAACCAAGGAAGCTGAAGTACACCATAGGATGGGTGAGGCGCTAAGGTCCTAGGCACACTGAGGAGTGTGGGAAAAGTCAACACTGTCTGTGAGGCCAAAACGGATTATGTTTGACAGTACAGTAGAATTAGTCTTGACAGTATTGTATGGATGTGAGGGATGGGCCCTTGATGAAAATATGAATAAGGGGATGGATATGTTGGAAATGGAATACTTGTGGACAATATGTGGTGTGAGGTGGGTTGATCATGTAAAAAATGAGATTGTAAGAGAAGGGTGTAGTAGCAAGAAAAGTATGATTCTGAGCTGAAGAGGTGTGCTGAAATGGTCAGAAATTATGGAGAGGGTTTGTGAGGTGAGGCTGACTACACAATATAAGTGTTAGAGGTGGAGAGAACAGGAACAGTGGGGAAATGGAGGACAAGATGGCAGCGTGGAATGAGATATGCTTTGGGTGATTGGACCTTTTATATGCAAGAGAGTGTGAGGCACACATGGTACAATGCAAATTGAAGTGATATGTTATATAGGGAGCAACATGCCATCAATGGCCTGAACCAGGACATATGAAGTGGTCAAGGGAAACCATAGGAAGGTCTGTGAGGTATGGCTGTGGTTAAAGTGCTCTAGTTTTTGTGCTTTATACATGACTGCTAGAGAAAGGATGTAAGTGAATGAGGCCATATCTTTTCCTGTTCCTGGAGACATCTTCCTAACATGGGAAAAGGAAAATGAATATAAAAAAAAAAATTGGTAAGAAGTGTTTACATGATGTGAATGGAAAGCATGAAATAATACCCAAAAAACATACAGCGGTAAATGTAATTAGGTGTATATGAAGTGAAATCATACATTAAAAGAAATCATAACATATTTGATAAACATCCCTTCCACAAACCCATCAACTCAATATCCTCCTATATCATGCAGAGGAAAGTATATTATGCTTTGTGGTACTTTCTTCAACAGGATATAGCCATACTGAAAAAACATCTTTTTCACACTAGGGAGGGTAATTTCTGAGGAAAAGCAGCAAAAGGATTAATGATCCTTTTCATCATCTGGTCCTACAATAAACCGAAGTGAAGAATTTCGAGTCCATACTTCATGACGCTGATAACTTGCATTGAAAAATATAAAACTGACTTCTAACTCGAATATAATGAATAAGACAAGAGTACAAAGCCCTCTGACAAATGGTCATAAATACGGTTTCAGCTTTAGAAAAGCTCCTCAGTTTCAGCTTTAGAAAAGTTCCTAACTCTCATGAAATAAATAAGGCAGAGTACAAAGCCTTCTGGATAATGGTCATGAATACAATTTAAGCTTTAGACTATGACAAGATTTAACCATATGGTAGGCCTAGGACAATGTGCTTACCAGGTTCTGCTTAATGAATAATGATATTCCTTTCTGCTGGCATATTCATAGTATTTAGAAAAGCTCCAATTTTTCAGAAATTATGTGAAAGTCCCAAAATTTTAAATTTTTGGAGCAATGCATCCAATCATGCTATTTCACCTTTTCACAGCTGGTTGATATGAAGAATTTCCTTCAAAACAGTCATTTGTTCATCTTTGTTACCATACTTCTTGACTTAGTCTTTTGCCCTTATCTTCTGTCCCCAACTAAACTTACTCCAATCACCTATTTTAATGCAATCTTATTGTTATTTTTCTAAGTCTGTTCTCTCCTTGTGTCCAGACTACCTCAGCACAGCATCTTTAGAATATTGTGATTTTTAGATCTATTTCCATTCTTACAATAACAATCCCATTTCAATATAAATATTTTTGCTTTTAAAACTCTCATCATTTAGGACTACATTTCTGATATGTTGATTAAAACAAAAGTGACTTCGAGTCATCCCTTTGACTTTCTTATTGCTCTCAATACATACCTACCATTAGAAACAACTCCAGTTCTTAATATGCCATTCATTCATCCTTGCATTAAAAATAAGGGGTGAACCCTGGTGGTACCCTTGAGACATGCACTGCCAGCCATCAGCTACATATATGTTTTCATGTTAATCAGAGATTTATAACATTGTTTTTGGGCTTACATTTCTTCTTTTTATATGAATTTGTTCATCAATGATTTCTTTACAATACCATATACTCTAAACAGCAAATCTTGTACCATCATCAATATAGGGATATTTTTGAGATGCACACTCTCACTAGCATATAAATGCTTATAATAATCATAAATCTGCGATGCTCTTTTTCATCTTAGATTTTTCACAATGTCATGAGTGACTGCAATATAACATAATATAAAGCAAATAATATATCTTAAATGAACAATACCATTACAGAAAGTTCTTTGAGATGTTCAATACTATTTGAGCATGAATGTTTATACTATAAATCAATGGTTCTCAAACCCAGAGTCGCAACTCATATGAGGGTTGCAAGGATGTTCCTGAAGGTCGCACTGTGTAAAGTCTCAAGGAAAAAATCATTTGGGCATTATTTATGAAATACAATTATAATTACATAATGAAACTGTGTTATTATGAGGAATTACATGAAATATTGACTAAAGAAAAAAAGGTGCAAATAAAGCCTCCATATATACTTGAAACACGTTTGAGTAAGTCATGTCTACTACTCGCACTAACATGCCACATTACCTAGCATGAACATGAAGCCTGATGCTTGTCCCTCAATACTGATGTTGCTATGTCTGAGGATTCAGTGGTGCTCTGTTGAAGGTTTAAATCTTAGTTATTACAAACAAAGTAAGTTTTTGATTGCATATTACCTGTTAAAGCTGTGAAGACGATGTACTGATGTGGAGCAGTGCCTGTTCAGAGGATGAATGATTGTAATTCATGGCCTTGAACAGGAAGATGTGGTCACCAGCAAGAATATGTAAGACCCTGAATAGGGAAATGCTGCCATTTCTCATTCAAGGATATACTACCATACATATTTCCCATGCATTGATTATTTTCCCCAGTTTTTGTAATCAAATCCTGCATATATGTGTTGAGTCTCTATGTGTGAACACTGTGTGAACAACATAGTGTTGTGTACATATTTCATCATATATCAGTTCTTTGGGTCATCAAGCCAGGAAAAGACTGTAATAGGGTCACGATCAAAAATGTTTGGGAAACACTGCTGTAAAGGATAACACTGAACGGTGGCACAGAATAGGAGCTCCAATGAAGCTGAGATGCGTGGTATGGTAATATAATGCGCAGGAAAGAAGAGCACCCATTTTGGACACAAAACAATCTATAGACTGAAAATTGGATTTCTAGTGACTTTTTAATGCTGAGGATGCTCAATGTGTGCAAAGTTAACCAGCCTGAGTTTTGGAGGACATGTATTGAAAAAGTCCTACTCTAGTGCATTAAAAAAGAAAATAATTCAAAATTTCACCCCTCACCTATTACCTAGTTTAACAATTTCACATTCAAACATCTTTTCCTCGAAAATTTATTTTTTCTAATTCATATTAGTATTTACCATCACGCAAAGTCTTCCATGCGAGCATGTGCATCAATATCTATACCTAGAACACCACCTCAGTTGAACAATATCCCTAACCAACTCTCTTCCATTATTCTTATTTGCTTCTAAACCTGAACAACTACAATCTGTCCTGAACAAAACAAAATCAGTCTAACATCCATTCATGACCTTAATTCTGGCATCAAAGTAAAACTTCAGTTCTTTACCACAACTTTTGTGTAATATCACATGAATTGTACAAATCTGGACTTTAAAAGACAATGCTTTTCACTGCTGTAGATTTTGCCCCTGATAAATGGAGAACTGTATTCTACCTTTCGTCATACAAGTTTTTCTATATCTGTTTCAGAATTAAAACACAATATGATATTCTTCCAAAAATGTCTTTTATAAATATTCCCTCATGATCTGGTGTGGGAAAAGTATTGCATTTTTCTAGTAAAAGCTCTAATCTAATCATATGATCATAAATTCAAACCAGCAAAAAATCCACTGGTAAAATGAAAGCAGTGTTGGGTCTTTCTGAGATTATAATAATGCAGACCATACATTTGGTTAACACATGCAGTTCTTTACATAAGAACAGTTGCTCATATTGAACTTTTTCCTTTTACTATGTGAGTAAGACAAAGATTATTTAGGATTTCTATCCTTTAATCTTCAGTCAGATCATATGATGCATGCTTTGACATACACCTGTTGTCTCCTGTGTTACCTTTCAGGTAAAGGAAGAGGCAATACCTTTTACAAAGATGTAAATTGAAAAATCAACAAAACTGCTTTGAAAATGAAATACTGGGTCGGTTTCATTAAATGTTCAAAAATCTAAAGAAATTATATTAATGTCACTGTTCATGGTAATAACTCATGATAAGAATTCTGCTTAAGAGACGGCTATGAAATTAATGCAAACACAATTATGTAAAAAAGCAAAAATGCCTTTAATTCATCTAATCATTAACTTACTTGTATAATGGGCATGGTTAAGCGACCACAAACATTGGTTGTTCCTGGAGGCATAGGACGATTTCCCTCTCTTATGCAGCGAACAGGTGCTCTAATTGAACCTTCATCACGACACTGGAACACCACTTCTTGACCTACCACATATATTCTACTGTTAAAAACATATTCGTGGACAAAAAATCTATAAGTTACAAAGAACAGCTACATTTCCATCTTTTTTTATTCATACATAAGTGCTTCTCCTGATTTAGCAATAGGAAATTGACGTTACCTTCAAAAAATGTTGCGAATATAATATGCTGCTACAAAAATTACCAAAGTGAAGGATTTCACTAACTAATCACTACTTGAATTTCTTTAACAAAGGAAAGTTATACACTTAATTCATTCATATCCACTGAAGTTATAGACCTAAAGGAACTCACTGATTAACAGCAAATAATGAAGCATTATCACTATGAAGATAATCAGAAATATGAATTATAAAATTACAGGAAAAAAATATCATCATGCTCTTATAAAAGATTTGGCTTTCTTAATTTTATGTACACAAACAGAAAATATGGATTCCTCATTCCTCAAGCAATATAACTTCTAAAAGTAATGTTGCACCTGTTTTCTAGTATGTCACCATATCTTGTGCACTCTATGAAGACTAACATATGCAAGAAAAATGAGTCTGCAAGAGTATATAAGTAAAACTGTAATCAAATCATTTGAGTATGTGCTGTTTATCCATTATATCCAAATGAGAAGTGACTGCATAAACAACAACAGATAACAGCATTTTGAAACATAAGAATTTATCTTCACTGAGGAAATCACACTTTTGTATTCTTATTACATTTACAAACAGTATCAAAATCAATTTTCTTTAATAACCAAACACATACCAAATCAATTGCTACTAATATAAAAAACATCATATGTAATACACCTATCTGTAATCAATACTATGTCAGCCTTATTCTGTTAAGATAGCGAGCTAACTTAAACAAAAAGTTTCCCAAACATATCCACAAGTAATAAAGACCTTACAGTAGTGTTCAGAACATTTAGCGAAGAATTCTCCCTCTTGGCTTAGGAACGTGTAAAGCAATCTGGTTTATCAACTCTAATCTTATCCATAAACTTTATTCATTAATCTGATGACACAGATATTTCTCTTTTAAAGTTCTCTTCAGTTTCTACTTTTAAAGAATGACTGAATGTATGCTTCTACTATTATCTAGGCAGCACAACATTTGGCAAGTCACTATACCTTACAATTACTGTTCGGTCATTAGTAACTCAAGGTTTGAGGGTTGTCATGTATAATTCGTTTCAGGTATAACTAAGCTTTGGATTACTTTACCTTCCTGAATCTTTCCTAACAACTATGACGTATTACTTAAAGGCAAATTTTTCACTTCACCATAAACTCTAAAGTTACTCTTTTCCCATACCTTTTTCAATCATTCTACTCTTTTTCACATACCTTTTCTAATCACTCGTTTTTCTTGTCTTTCATGCCTTAAATTAATGAGGTCCTGTGACTGAATCTTTTACTTTGAATGATTAGAGAAGGGTGTGTTTGTGATTAGGTGTTCCTTGCTTACACCACAAAAACAAAAAAGAAAGACATGCATACTGTTGCCTCAACAAAGCAATTCAGAGGGGAAAGAAGAATGAGGAAAGCATAAAAGATGTTACTGTATAAGCAAAACAAGAAAAGTAATACACAAACAAATTGGGAAACAACAAAATCTAAATGACAGTGCAAACTTCAAATTCATGGAATTGACAACTATAGTTAGTGCCCTAATGGGAGAAAGGGCGAGCTCTCAAAGTCTACCTTGGCAGCGCTTTTATTGATATTTGAGGCCAACTAATATCTTCATTAAAGTGAAAATAAACATATCTAAGAATAAATTACAGGTTATAAAATTTCGAACCGTATCTTGCAGCTCTTACATGTAATAGTGCCCCATAATTTTCAGTGTTGAAAGAGATACATCATTTCAAACCAAGCATGGTAAGATGAGATTCTGAACAAAACAGTTTTCTATAAAGGGGTTATGAGCAACAAACTAAATCATTAGTCTAACTTCCTGCAGGCATCCAGGCTTGGGATATGAAACCCCAATTCTGCAAAATTAATTCCAATAAAAAGTGCGTGTATGCACCTGACTCAGACCTTGCAAATGGGGATACTGTTAAATTCAAGACTGATAATACCTAACTACTTCAAAAGACATTGCTTTAATCATAAGCTTTATTCTGATATCATATTGATTTATCTTGCAAGAGGAAAAGTTACTACAACTATAAAGTACTCATAATTACTACCTATACTCATGAGGTATTAATCTCTATCTCTCAATACACTGTTTCATTTTCAGTGAGATAGACTCTTAATTATACTACAAAAACTTTCTGTCTTCATAACTAAGGTCAACAGACATCCAGCTCTTAGATTTAACATTATCAAACATATTGTAGCCTGTTCACAAAATTAAGCTGCCACACATGTAGTACATCAGTCATGTTTTCCCACAATATAAAATAATAAACGTATATCTAACGTTTCCCCAAGTTTTAAGCAAGATGTCCGTTGATAAATGTTCTCTCTATGCTTGTTACTTTTACCTTCTGCACAGTACATTACTGCACACATTTCATCAGTGATTAGTCAATACTATATCCTTTAATTAATGCTTCTTTTTTTGCTGTACTCAAGCCCATAACCAGGATTTTCAAGAGTGGGATCTTTTTTGTTTCCAACGTGGATTTTGGGAGACAGTGTGTGTGCATATATTACCAGTTATACTCAGTAAAACACAGAATACCACATTTCAAACCCTTAGTTAGTTAGCTAATTTATGTCTAAGCTCAACAGCCTGTTTAGGCCATCAGAGGTACATTTTGGCAAAAACTAGATTGTTACAATATTTCCATTATGAGACAGTATTTTTTTCATGATCCACTTTCCCCAAGTACTGGGCTTGGTACCTACTACCTCTTCTTTCCTTTCTCCTATCAATCACATGATCAATGCTCCCTTATCCACTTCTAGAAAGTCATTCATCTAGCTTTGTGATCACTACCTTTATTTAATGAAAAGTTTCTCAATTAGAAATTTCCACATACTCTGTGGCCGATATATATCTCATTCCAAAAATTAGTTACAACGGCTCATATACCTGAGAAACTACAGTTGCAGAAATTCAAAAGCAGTACACGGGGATGGATGCCATCAGGACCATAAGCCTTGCTTCATCCAGAGAAAGAAATGCTTTTGGTACAGTCCAAAAAGAGATTACAGGAAGTCATAGGATTAGTAAGAGGAGCATCAAAAGGTGAAGGAATGTAAGAGTCATCCAAGGCGGAGTTAAAGGAGAAATGGGAACCAGAGAGAGTTGCCGTGTCAATGGGAGAGACAGCTATAGTACCGTCAGGATGGAAAAGTGAGGGAAAGCACTGCCATCACCTTTGCTGCCATACAAAACTCTCCCAGTGACTGGTTACTTTTCCTATCATATGTGGGCTGCTTCCAGGGCTTTCCTCACCCATTTATTCAATTCTTTACGCATCATTTCAGCTCCTTGCCACCTTGATAAATGGCTATACTTGTCTATGTTGACAAGTGCATTTGATATCTTATCCTGTACTATTGGTGTTTTTCCAATTCTTCCTGTCATAATGCCATCCTGGGATAATGCCATCCTGTTCTGTACCACAATTTGTCCTTTTAATGCCTAAAGAGTAGCTTTTAGTTACTTCCATAATATTATGATCTGATAAGGTGATTATATTCAATGTTAGTAAAGAGTACCATTTCATTCAAGAGATGATCTAGTATGTTACAAACTTGATGGTAAAATATTTGCTTGAACCGGCTGAAAAACTCTCAGGTTTGTTGTTATTCTTTTTAACTGCTCTGTTTCATCAGCTATTCCATTACTAAATCTTCTGCAGTCAAGTCTCTTCCCCATTCCTCCCATCTCAGAAAATGAAATTGAAGTTTCCATATTCATAAAATTATTGCTTCAGTTTCAATTATTTTCTGTGAGCTTTTCACTGTTTCTTCAACTTTTGCCAGTATCAGGGAAGGGTGGAGGGATAGGGAGTACCTAAAAACGAGTACATATAACAAAGCTTTACCTAAGCAGACCCAGCACATAGAACTTGCTGCATATCTTGATTCACAGTGCTTTTGCCTCTGTAGCCACAAATTATAAACAGTTATCTATATTAATCTGATGTATTATTTTCTATGCCAATCATTACATTTTCTTTTGAAGATTTTTGTGCTTAATCTCCTCAAGTTCCTGATCTCATTGGGTAGAACACCGAAAATTCTTCCCATTTTTTTTCTAGCGCACTCATCTCTGTTTGGTACCTTCCCAATATGTTCTCAAGAATACATGAAGATTTAATCAATCAATCTCCACATATGTGATGCAGAAATAACAGAAATAATGTCTCAAACATATCAGATGACATTTCTGTTAATCTTTGAGTAAATTCCTAATATACAAATATGACAAAAATCTGGTTAAGTTAGATTTCATTATATCTCATACTTGCACACATCCCATTTTTCTATATATGTTTCTTGGTCTGCAACATGTGATTTCTCTTTGTGCAAGGACTTTGCAGAATATAACCTTCACAAAGTAATGGATGGATGTACGGGTATTTCACTTGCAACATTACATCACATCACTTCAAGAATAAATGGAAATATAAACATCCACTAAATTTGTTTCCAACATGCATCTTTGTTTTAATGTGTTACAGGTAGTGAGAAGGGAAGCAGCTAAAATCTATTACTTGTTCCTAATAATCAATTAATGCAGATGCCAATAAATAATCTCATCAAACCTTTTAACTTTCTGAGAACAGCACTATGTCATAATGAAGATTTGCTATGAGCACCTGCAGTTTGTTTTAAATTGTTTACTTATTGTCAGTTTTTACAAACTGAATTTGCTTGCCAAAAATACAGAGAGAGAAAACACTTATTCATTACTGTCTACTACTAGTACAGTATTGCAACATTAATATATTTTTTCATATTCCCATTTCCTGCATAAATGAGGTTGCCCTAAGAAATGACTAAGAAATGGACTCATATGACAATCTACATAGTATGATTGAGGAATATTGCAGGAATATAATTCTATTGTTTTGTTAACTTTGTAATGTAGGCAAGTGGTGGCTACATAGGGGGCATCCAGGAGAAAGCAGTGACCCATTAACCTGTGAAACTAGTCATACCATTTGGCATCCTCCAGCCTCTTCACCATACCCTGCCTTATGCCAATGTTGATCATTCCAGTCCTTGTATTTCTCTGCAAATGTGAGTAATTTGTATTTCATTTCCTTCACAAGAAGAGGCTTGGCATCTGGTTTGCTGGAGGGAATGTGACGGTCCTCTAAC
>JAUUED010032021.1:0-10879 GCA_032361865.1 Panulirus pascuensis | reverse complement strand
TTCACAGCCAGATGCAGAATCCTATCCCCTGAGGCAGAAAAGGATATAGGACATTATGTGGATACCACATATATATATATAATGATTAGGAAAATGAGACTTGATAAGTTCCCAAGTGCACTTTCGTGTAATGATCAGATCGCTTGTTTACCAATGGCGTCTTAGCTACGTCTCTTCCTTGTATATTAACTGGTTGTTCTACGTTTTCTATCTCATTCTTGTATCTCCCCTGACGATGTGATCATTAGACGAAAGTGCACTTGGGAACTTATCGTGTTCCATTTTCTTAGTGCACACATTGACATATACACTCTCAGAGTAGCTGTATTATATAACACCCATCTCCAGGCCCACTACACCCAGTGCACCACCAGCCCTGAAGGGTAGGGGACGCCCCTGAAGCTCTCAGAGCCAGTTCACATTCCCTGTCCCCCTCTCTCGGACGCTGAACGCACCAGACACTAAATTCGAGACTCAAGTAAGAGGGTAATAACTGTGTTCTCTGGGACAGTCAACCTGGGAGCAGTGATGGAGGCCACAGATATTGGTCAGGAGGAACGGCACGTGACTCAAAGGATGTGTACTGTTGACAACCATGGGCCAACTACACACACACACACACACACACACACACACACAAGGGACGGCTGAAGGGTGTGGAAAACGGGCCTCAAAAACACTGCTGAGGCCTCCCGGCTCTTCCCCAACAGACTTCCTGGACTGACTCGACAGCTCGCGAATGAGCTAACTGTATTGCCCACTCTACTATTATGGGTTCTTTTAAAGGTAATCAATAATAAGGGGAATAGAAGAACCTTGTGATTACTCAAAATTACATTGCACTGATGATGCTTTTCCTGAAGAACTTCTGGGAGAATTGAATGTTGTAGATGGAGATTAAGTCTGATAAGAACAATATAACAGAAGTGAACATCGGCGAAAGGGTGGAATGGGGAAGTGATAACAGGTAGTTATGAAATGAGAAGGAGATGGAGTGAGTATTTTGAAGGATTGTTGAATGTGTTTGATGATAGATTGGCAGATGTAGGGTGTATTGGTCGGGGTGGTGTGCAAAGTGAGAGAGTCAGGGAGAGTGCTTTGGTAGAGAGCGAGGAGGTGGTGAAAGCCTTGCAGAAGATGAAATCTGGCAAGGCGGCAGGATTGGATGGTATTGCAGTTGAATTTGTTAAGAAAGGGGGTGACTGTGTTGTTGATTGAGTGGTAAGAATATTCACCGTATGAATGGATCATTGTGAAATGCCTGAGGATTTGAAGAATGCATGTATAGTACCATTGTACAAAGGGAAAAGGGATAAAGATGAGTGTTCAAATTACAGAGGTATAAGTTTGTTGAGTATTCCTGGAAAACTGTATGGAAGGGTATTGACTGAGAGGGTGAAGGCATGTACAGATCATCAGATTGGGGAGGAGCATTGTGGTGTTAGAATTGGTAGAGGATTTGTGGATCAAGAGTTCCGTTTGAAGAATGTAGGTGAGAAATACTTAGAAAAAACGATGGATTTGTATGTAGCATTTATGGATCTGGAGAAGGCTTATGATAGGGTTGATAGAGATGGTTTGTGGAAGGTCTTAAGAATATATGGTGTGGGAGGTAAGCTGCTTGAAGCAGTGAGTTTTTAATCAAAGGTGTAAGGCATGTGTACGGTAGGAAGAGAGTAGAGTTGTTGGTTCCCAGTGAAGGTCAGTCTGTAGCAGGGGTGTGTGATGTCCACATGTTTGTTTAATTTGTTTATGAATCGGGTGGTTAGGGAGCTAAATGCATGAGTTTTGGAGAGAGGGGTGAGTATGCAGTGTTGGGGATGAGAAGGCCTGGGAAGTGAGTCAATTGTTGTTTGCCAATGATACAGCACTGGTGGCTGATTCAAGTGAGAAACTGTAGAAGTTGGTGACAGAGTTTGGAAAAGTGTGTGAAAGAAGAAAGCTGACAGTAAATGTGAATAAGAGCAAGGTTATGAGGTTCATCAGGGTTGAGGGACGAGTTAGTTGGGGAGTGAGTTTGAATGGGGAAAAATTGGAGGAAGTGAAGTGTCTTAGATATCTGGGAGTGGACTTGGCAGCAAATGGAACCATGGAAGAGGAAGTGAGTCATAGGGTGGGGGAGGGGACGAAGGTTCTGGGAGAGATGAAGAATGTGCGGAAGGAGAGAGCATTATCTCGAAAAGCAAAAATGGGTATGTTTGAAGGAATAGTAGTTCCAACAATATTGCATGGTTGTGAGGCATAGGCTATAGATAGAGATGTACGGAGGAGGGTGGATGTATTGGAAATAAAATGTTTAAGGAAAATACGTGGTGTGAGATGGTTTGACTGAGTAAGTAATGTAAGGGTAAGACAGATGTGTGTTAATAAAAAGAGTGTGGTTGAGAGAGCAGAAGAGGGTGTGCTGAAATGGTTTGGACATATGGAACAAATGAGTGAGGAAAGGTTGACTAAGAGGATATATGTTTCAGAGGTGGAGGGAACAAGGAGAAGTGGAAGACCAAATTGCGAGGTGGAAGGATGGAGTGAAAGGGATTTTGAGCGGTCGGGGCATGAACATGCAGGAGGGTGAAAGGCATGCATGGAATAGAGTGAAATGAAATGATGTGGTATACCACGGTAGATGTGCTGTCAATGGACTGAACCAGGGCAAGTGAAATGTCTGGGGTAAACCATGGAAAGGTCTGTGGGACCTGGATGTGGATAGGGAGCTATGGTTTCGGTGCATTACACATGACAGCTAGAGACTGAGTGTGAGCGAATGTGGCTTTTTTTGTCTGTTTTTTGGCGCTACCTTGCTGAAGCACAGGGTGGCAATGCTATTTCCTGTAGGGTGGGGTGGCGTCGGGAATGGATAGAGGTGAGCAAGTATGAATATGTACATGTATATATGTGTATATGCATGTGTATGTATATGTATGTACATATGTATATGTTGGTATGTATATGTATGTTTTGTGCACATATGTGCATGTATGTATATGTGCATGTATGTATACATATGTGTATGTGAGTGAATGGATCTTTCTTCGTCTGTTTCTTGGCACTACCTTGCTAACATGGGAAACAGTAATCAAGTATAATGAAATAAATAAATAAGTCTCTTTTCTAAGCTCACTTAATTTCATCTCTCTGTTCTGAACCAAAACATTATCTCTTTTCTGAAAACCTCTACAAACTTTCACCCTAGACCCCACAAGGTAATGATCAGACATCCCACCACCTGCCCCTCTCAGCTCATATCCAAGAGTCTCTTTTTTGCACGCCTATTAATTAGTATGTAATCGAATAATGACCACTGACCATCTTTCCTACTCACATACATATATCAGCGCATATCCCTCTTTCTAAAATAGGTATTCCCAATCACCAAGGCTTTGTTAGCACACATCTCCACATTACTTAATATTCTATGCCCCCCATTTATATCTTTAACTGCCATAATACTCAACTCTGCGTTTAATTCACCCATTACTAATACTTATCACTTGAATTAAAACTATTGACATACTTACTAAGCTACTCCCAAAATACTTGCCTCTCATGATCTTTCTTCTCCCACCCAGATGCATAAGCACTAAAAATCACCCATCTCCCACAATCCATTTTCATTCTTACCAAATAAGTCTGAAGCTCACTTCCTAAATCTCTCTCACACACTCTCAACTCCTGCTTCACCAGTACTGTTACTCCTTCCTCAGCTTTTACCCCTACACCAACCTATAACTTTACTCCTAAGGTATTTCTAAACTATTCTTCTCAAAGACTCAGGTTGGGGTATCTGAATGTGTGTGGATGCATCCAAGATGAGAAGAAAGTAAAGATAAGTATTCTGTTTGAGAAAGGAACCTGTTCTGGCTCTAAGTGAAACAAAGCTCAATGGTAATGGGGAAAATAGTTTGGGAATGTCTTAGGGTTAAAGCAAAGGGTTAGTGTGAAGGCAAAAGTGAAAGAAGAGGTAGCACTACTTCTCAAGCTGGAGATATGAGAATGTACGAATGAGTGCAAGGAAGTGAGCTTCAGACTGATGTGGGTAAAATGAAAGTGGACTGCAAGAGATGGGTGATTATTAGTGCTTATGCATCTGGCTAGGAGAAGAAAAATCATGAGAGGCAAGTATTTTGAGAGTATCTTAGTAAGTGTGTCAACAGTTTTAATTCAAGTGATCGAGTATTAGTGGATTTCATTAGAGGGTGATTATTAGTGCTTATGCAACTGATCGTAAGAAGAAAGATCATAAGAGGCAATTGTTTTGGAAGTAGCTGAGTGAGTGTTTTGATTAAAGAGATTGAGTATCATTGATCGGTGAATGCAAAAGTGACTAATGTGTGATTTAAATGCAAAAGTGAGTAATGTGACAGTTGAGGGAACATGAGGTATTCAGTAAGATCGATAAGGAATGGTGGAGAGCTTGTGAAGTAGTTAGCTGAAAAAGGACTGGTGAGTGGGAATATTCGGTTTACAAAGAGGGACATACGTAAGTATGTGTCAGTGAGATGGAAATATGGTTTGAGGAAATTATTAGGTTACCTACCAATCAATAAACATGCAAAAGAGATGCTACATAGAAGAGAACAGAAGAGGGTATATGTGTTGAAAATGGAATACCTGAGATCAATATGTAGTGCAAGGAGGGTTGATTGTGTAAGGAATTATAGTGAAAGAGAGAAGTGTGGTAGTTAGCTCAGTATGAGAGAGCAGAACAGGGTGTGCTAATGTGGTTTGGACATATGAAGAGAATGAGTGAAGAGAGACTGACTAAGAGGATGTATGTATCAGATGTGAAGAAAGCAAGGAGGAGAAAATCAAAATTTGGCAAGATAAAGTGAAAGATGCTTTGAGTTACTGTATCGGGATGTGGACATGTAAGAGGGTGATAGTTGTGCAAGAGTTACGGTGAATTGGAGCAACATGATATGCAAGGGGGAAATGAGCTGTCAATAAGATGAACCAGAGTATATAAAGTGGTCAGAAGAAATCAAAGAAAAGTCTGTGGGGTTTGCCTAGAATGTGTAATGAAAAGTTTGTTATTTTTCCATGGATGTGTTGAGGTGTATACTGGTATACTGCTTGTTTCTCATTTTCTTATTCTTATATTGATTTTCACTTCATAAGAGACAAACTTTTCTCCCTTTACTTGAAAAATATATGTTTTCTATTAACATCAGGATATTTATCTACTTATCTATCTATTTCTCTGTTGTCCATTCCCTACAGGAACTCCTTCAAGGGGGTGTTCATGGCAAAAGAGTCTCCATGACTGGTGAACTCCAGGATATTCATATGCCTGCTTAAAGGGTAGAGGAGTAATGTAAGCATTAGATGTAAAGTTAGTGAGTTACATATTGGTAAAGCCAATGGTGCAGCTGGTGAGAAATGATTATTAGTTTACACAAGGATTTTTTTCCATTTTTTGCTCCACTGTAAATCTTGAAAGAAAAAGCATACCAAGAATTAAAAGATATGGGGAGGATGTGAACTAAGAAACAAACTATCATTTCACAAACAATGCTCTCTTCTGCTTGTTAGTAAACAAGACACCTATCAGCAGACCAGGTGCTTTGCCACCCATCTCCTAAAAGCTTTAAAAAAATTCTTATATTCTTCGTACTTGAGCATACCAATGTACATACTGAAGATACTATGAGATGTCTGAGAAGTTATGGAGGAATTCTTTGAACTTATAATTTGAAGATTATGACACTAGCTGGTATTTGCCAGGATACAATAAAGAAGAAATGGAACTGAATTGGAAAAATGGTCATAGGCACAGAAATGTCATTACAGTAGCCACAAAGAAGCTTAATGAATGAGACTTTGAAGGTAGTGTATCTGCGGAAGAGTTGAATGGAAAAAATGACAAAGAAAACAGCTGGGAACAGTGAATGCCTATGAAAGACAGATAAGTTAATAATAATTTGTTAACAGTATCAAAAGTTATAGCCAACTGATAAATATCTAACTATCTTACATCCCAATATGTTATCATATCCAACCTTCAAAATTTACAGTTTTCAAGTCAAGACTGTGTATCTAACTATACAACTTTAAAGACATCGACAGAAAAATGAAAAAAATCACTTCAGGAGTATATTTCATCCAATACTTTCACTGTAGGTACGTGAACAAGATTCTGTAGATATTTCAGCACAGTGACTTTCAAGCGAGTTACCACTGTGCATGTGCATATATGATATAAAGCATATATTGTTATAATCAGTGACTCATTTATACTTTTTCATAACAAAACTATAAAAGTCTGTGAACTTACCAACCACATCAGTCACATGCAGTATTGTCAAGATCAAGCAAGTGCTGGCAACACTGCCTTCACCTTTGTTAGAAAACCTTCTCCTGCCTCATCTTGGTCAATTTTTGATGCTGAAAAAGTTAGTGTCCAAAAATCACTGAAGACAGATCATCACCATCAGATACTTCATGAACATCTGCCTGGTCCTCTAAATCTAACCGAAAGCCACTCAATTCCTTCCAAAAAAAATTATGAAAATGCTCTCTCTTTGGTATGGCTGGAGGATGGTTGTCTATCGGGAGTGATTATCACAGTGTCAACTATGTCATCATCCAGGCTCAGTGTGTGGCCTTGAAATTGTAGCACAAACCTTGATAAGCAAATATCCATCTGGAGGCCTCACTCAACTAGCATGAATATCCATCTAATGGCTTGAATCAGCTCACGTAAATATCCATATGGGGATGTTAAGCAGTTAAGTAAATAAAAAGACTAATGGATGAATAATTAAAGGATATTAACAGCCAGATGAAAGAATATGTTCATACAAATGAATAAAATAAGGGGCCTTAGCTACCTTTTCCTCTTTCAGGTGACAAGAAAATGCTTGCATTCAGCTAAAACTTATATCAAAACAATACTAATCTGCAATAAGTGTGGTCCAATCTGTAGCCAATTCAGCTGAAAACAAGTATTGGTTACCTGAAAAAGTGACAATTGCAAGTGCTACTCCTTATGAATACTATACACAAGAGTAACATCCTACTGTCCTTTATTATAATACTGCCCCACATTTAATCATAACATAGCTTTTTCTTCATACTGTGCTTCTTAAGCATAAAAAATAATTATACAAGGTGCAGCAAAAGAACATGCCAAAAGACAAAATCCTAGAAAAAAACTAAAAGCAACTGGAAAAAACTAGTCAGACTGTAAAACAAGAAATTACAATCAAATTGAAAAAATCATAAAAAATGAACAATAAACACTGGAATTTTAAGAACTTAAAGATGTAGAAACTTACTTTCAAGAAAATGAGGCTCAAAATTGGCACTCTGATCAGATCCCAGTTTACTGCACTGAGCAATTTGTGCACTTATCTACAGTGCACAAAAACTTGAGCTACGGAAGTCCTTCCACAGGTCGTGGGCCTCATCCTGTATGGAGCAGTTACTACTGATGAAAATATCAATGAAAAAATGAGTTAATCTCACAATCAACCCAAGTTTGAAGTAATGAGCAAGATAAACAGGTAAACAAGATATAGGTAGAGATTTTAAATAGGGGTATATGAATTTTCAGAATGCCATATGCAATAAAACTTAAAAAGCATTGGAGAAAAGATATATTTATAGTGTTGCCAAATTTTTGTGATCATATTTTTGCTATGTAAGGTGGTTATGGCTCCTTAATCCTTTTGGTATGAAAGTGATATCTTTGGACTCCTCCCATCTACCCCACCCCTGCACAAATTGCATCAAAATAATTTTCTTATTTTGCTTTATCAATAGGTACACAATATAAAACCTTTTTTTGTTCTTATGAGTTACAACTTAACCATTTCTAGTTTTGGAAAAATACATTATTCAGCAGACTAAGAGAGTAAAAGGATTCATACCTTTTTATTTCCATGAATAACTGCACAAAAACTATTCAGAAATTTTTCTTATGAATTAAGAGTTAAACATTTCTAGTTTCTGAACAACATTATCTATCAGACAGGCCAATCCTATATACGGGTGGTAGAAACTAAGGTTGTACAGTCCTAAAAGAACGCATGCAACTGTCCACTATGGTCACTACTGTGGCTGCGCATTCAGGCAGTTCCAATGTCTCATCCTTTGTTTGGGTTGTTATTGATGGCCAAAAGAGCTTACAATACACAAGGAATTCAGCTTATGGCAGGAACTTACAAGATTAAATGTACACCAATAATATGGCAAAATTCTCATTGCTGGTAATCATGAGTAGGCAGAAACACAAGATGACAATGGGAGACAACAGGGGGATAAAAAAGATGATAGAGAAAAAGGGGTAAGTGTAAGGCTAAGAGTAAAAATTCCTAGACAGATGGCTAAAGGAAAACATGGGCGATGACTTTAGAATAAGACAGATACAGGAAAATGGAGAACCACAAAAATAGAAACCAAGAAAAACCACAAGGACTAAGGAAGAGAAACAGAAGAAAAAGAGTAGATTTAGAGGTTTAAAGACCAGAGTAATTACTGGAAAGGAGGGAGAAAGAAACCAAAAGATAATGTTAAGCAGAAATAAAGAAAAAATTACAAAGTGAGGTCTTCAAACATAATTAGTTCAAAATTAAAGATGCCTTAGTTAAAGAACTGTGCAGAGAAAGTTTATACTAGTTAAATAAGCTCTAATGCATCTGATATTTTTTAATTAGCCAACAATTGGGTTAGACCAAGCTTGGGAGAAATAGAGAGACAGGAGGTAGATGTATATATAGACCAGAGATGATGTGTGTAATGAATAAGAACTACAGTCAAATTAGGAAAGAAATACATAAGAAAATAAAGGAAATAAGAAAACTATTGTTGACAACAGACACAGGGAATGAAACTATCTGAAGAAACAAAGGGAACAGGAACACATCTGGGAAAAAAAATATTATGTAGTACAATGGTAATAAGGAAAACAATGAAGCCTGCCTATTAGGAATAATCTAATGGAGCTTTGATTAAAAACAAACCATGGATAGAAAAAAAAAATTGAGAAAACATCTACATTTGTCAATCATTAACACCATTCCCACTTAAATGGATCAGGTGCATTAGGTATGCACTTTATGTGGAATCTGATTTTCCAAAGGTCCCCAGTCTCTATCCATGGAGACTGATATACAGGCAGGGAAACCCAATTCCCTTAGGAAGACTTCTATCACGCTAATTTAGGAAAATATATGGGGCAAAAAATGGAAACACCTAAAGAGGGATAACTCACCTACACTACTAGCAAGGAGAGAGCAGATGAATCAAGTAACAGTAGAGAAAATAATTATTGAAAGAGTTTAGTGCTGGTGTAAATGGAAGGGAAATGGAATTTAGAGACTGCAACATGGAAATCATACAAGATATTGCTGAAGTTTTTGAAAGAAATCTCACTTAGGAGATATAATAATATCTATAGATTCCTTGAGGACACATTTTGGAAATTATGGAGAGACATGAAAAAGTAGGAAGCATATTCTTCTTGTATTAAGGGAGAGAAAAGCCCTTTTAGGGTGTATCAAATACCTTGAAATTAATTAAAAATATTTGGAATTGTGAATTGACAAATTCTTTGACAATCTTCAGGAAAATTTCCTGCATTAAACCTCTACTGCAGACACATCTTTTGTCAACAGATACTCTAATACAATATTTCTCTTTTACATACACTAGCATGGAAAAAGAAAACATCAGTAATAATTCAATGCATGAATCTTACTACATTGTTGGTGGAAAAATAAAAAGCAAGTTCAGAAAAGAAAGCAAACCGAACGAAAAGGTGCAAAGTGGTAGCATGGTTGTGTTAGACATTTTCTTTAAGAACATTTACTGAGACATTTAATTCCAAAGTCAGTTTATGGAAGAAAGTTATAGGATATTCATCAAATCTATGACAAAAGGAGTTGGTAAAACAAATACTTAGAGAGATCTGCAGGGATCTGTATGCTCAGTTCCAAAATATATTCACAGTGGAGGAGACAGCCTCCAATACTAATGAGAAAGGATGGGTAATAGACCATGGAAAGAGTTAAAATGTTAGATAGGATATAAGTAAGCTATTGAATAGTCTTATGCATAAACAGTACATGAATCTGTGAAGTCTCTCCAAATGTACTCAAGGAATGTGCAAAGACCTTTGACTGGCCAACTGAGATCGATAATAATGATAATCTCTAAGAAAGTATATTGAGGAAATGCAGAACTTCTGGCAAGGACCTCAAATAAACACAGTCTGTAAAATGCTGGAAAACACAATCAGAGAGCAAATGGAGGATTACTTGTGGAGAGGAAACTACCCAAGTGAAGGACAAAATGGGATCAGAAAACAGAGACCAAACAAAACAAATCCTTTAGACTTTTATTACAGAAAGAGCACATGCTTGAAAAAATTTATTTAGCCAAGACTTTATTTAGCTAAGATTAGATCCAAATTTTTGCAATGAAAATTATAGTGCAAGCGTTTCCTTTGACATTAAGCAACAGATAATTTACAACCTTAACATTTTCCATAACTTGGTGTTTTCCTGATAGCTTGGATACTTTTTAATTCTCAATATCTTACTATGTACAGATGTGGAATTTCATCAATTTGCATTTGATCTGACTGAAGTGTATCAACCAGGTATCTAACCAAAACTGGAGCTTCTTTAAATCTCTCTTTGAGATGTCACAATCCTAAACACTGCCAACTCTTCTCATGATTTTAACATTCACACAAATACACACATTTCATTTTTTTGGGTTTGTTTTCTCTATGTAATGAAAGTCTAAAATACCTCTTTTGCATTGCCTCTGTTTTCTGGATCCATTTTGTTCTTCACTTGGGTTGTTTCTCCTTTCCAAACAATTATCCATTTGCTTTTTTATCACCTTCTTACAGACTATGATCATCTAAGATACC
>JAUUED010030919.1:0-10942 GCA_032361865.1 Panulirus pascuensis | reverse complement strand
ATACAGCCACACCCTTTACACAGCCACACCATATACACAGTCCCATCCTGTACACAGCCCCACCCTGTACATAGTCACACCCTGTACACAGCGACACCCTATACACAACCACAGCCTGTACAAAGCCACAGCCTGTACACAGCCACAGCTTGTAAGCAGCCTCACCCGGTACACAGTCACCGCCTGTACACAACTTCACCCTCTACACAGCCTCATTCTGTACAGAGCCACACTCTGTACACAACCACACCCTGTACACAGCCTCACCCTATACACAGCCACAGCCTGTACACACCTACACCCTATATACAGCCACACCCTGTACACAGCCAAATCCTGTACATAGCCATACCCTGTACACAGCCACACCCTGTACAAACCACACACTATACAGAACATAATTCTCTACATAGCCTCACCCTGTACACAGCCCCACTCTGTACACAGCCACAGCCTGTCCACAGCCACACCTTGAACACAGCCTCATTCTGTACAGAGCCACACCCTGTACAGAGCCACACCCTGTCCACAGCCTCACCCTGTAGACAGCCACTCTCTGTACACAGCCACGCCCTGCACACAGCCACAGCCTGTACACAGCCACACTCTGCACACAACCACACCCTATACACAGCCACAGCCTGTATACACCCACACCCTATATACAGCCACACTCTGTACACAGCCACTCCATCTACACGCCCACACCCTCTACACAGCCACACCCTATACAAAGCCACAGCCTGTACACAGCCACACCCTAAACACAGGCACACCCTGTTCTCAGCCACATCCTTTGCACAGCCACAGTCTCTACACAGCCTCGCCCAATACACAACCTAACCCTGTACAAAGCCACACCCTGTACACGGCCACACCTTAAACACAGCCACAGCCTGTATGCACCCACACCCTATATACAGCCAAACCCTGTACACAGCCACACTCTAAACACAGGCACACCCTGTTCACAGCCACATCCTGTGCACAGCCACAGTCTCTACACAGTTTTATCCTGTACACAGCCTCACCCTGTATACAGTCACAGCCTGTACAAAACCACAGCCTGTACACAGCCACAACCTATACAGAACCTCACCCTGTACATAGATTTACCATGTACACAGCTTTACCCTGTGCACAGCCTCACTCTGTACACACCTTCACCCAGTACACGTCCTCATCTTGTACACAACCACATCCTGTACACAGCCGCAGCCTGTACACAGCCACACCCTGCATACAGCCACACCCTATACACAGCCACACTCTGAACACCAGCTACACCCTGTACACAGCCACACCCTATGCACAACCACACTCTGTACAAAGCCACACCATGTACACGCCAGCGCCCTGTACACAGCCACACCCAATAAACAGCCACACCCTGTACACAGCTACAGCCTGCACAAAGCCACAGTCTGTAGACAGCCACACCCTGTACACAGCCACACCCTGTACACAGCCTCATTCTGTACACAGCTACACTCTGTACACAGCCACACCCTGTACATAGTCTCACCCTGTACATATCCACTCTCTGTACACAGCTATGCCCTGTACACAGCCACACCCTATACATAGCCACAGCCTGTACACACCCTATAAACCGCCACACCCTTTACACAGCCACATCCTTTAAAAAGATACACCCTGAACACGCCCACACCCTGTACACAGGCACACCCTATACACAGCCACACCGAATACACAGCCACAGCCTGGATAAAGCCACAAACTGTACACAGCCACACCCTGTACAGAGCCACACCTTGTATACAGCCACACCCTGTACACAACCTCATTCTGTACAGAGCCACACCCTTTACAGAGCCACACCCTGTGCACAGCCTCACCCTGTACACAGCTACTCCCTGAACATAGCCACGGCCTGTATACAGCCACACCCTTTACACAGCCACACCTTATACACAGCTACAACCTGTACACACCCACACCCTATACACAGCCACAACCTTTACACAGCCACATCCTTTAAAAAGATACACCCTGAACACGCCCACATCCTGTACACAGGCACACCCTATACACAGCCACACCGAGTACACAGCCACATCCTAGACAAAGCCACAACCAGTACACAGCCACACCCTGTGCACAGCCACACCCTGTATACAGCCATACCCTGTACACAACCTCATTCTGTACAAAGCCACACCCTGTACGCAGCCACACCCTGTCCACAGCCTCATCCTGTACACAGACACTCCCTGTACATAGCCACGGCCTGGGCACAGCCACACCCTTTACACAGCCATACCCTATACACAGCCACAACCTGCACACAGTCACACCCTATACACAGCCACACCCGTTACACAGCCACAACCTGTACACAGCCACACCCTATACACAGCCACACCCTTTACACAGCCACATCCTTTAAACATATACACCCTGATCACGCTCACATCCTGTGCACAGGCACACCCTATACACAGCCACACTGAGTACACAGCCACACCCTGGACAAAGCCACAACCTGTACACAGCCACACCCTGTATACAGCCATACCCTGTACACAAGCTCATTCTGTACAGAGCCACACCCTGTACACAGCCTCACCCTGTACACAGCGTCATCCTGTAAACAATTTTACACTCTACACAGCCTCATCTTGTATACAGCCACATTCTGTACACAGCCCCACCCTGTACACAGCCACACCCTGTAAACAGCCTCGTATTGTACACAGCCACAGCCTCAACACAGCCAAAGACTGTAAACAGCCACTCCCTGTACACAGCCTCATCCTGTACACAGCCACACCCTGCAAACAGCCTTATCTCGTACACAGCCACACCCTGTAAACAGCCTCATCTCGTACACAGCCTCACCGTGTTCACAGCCACACCCTATACATAGCCACATCCTATACATGGTCACAGCATTTACAGAAACACAGCTTGTACACAGCCACAGCCTGTACATAGCCTCACCCTGTAAACAGCCACATTCTCTACACATTCTTATCCTATACACACCCACACCCTGTACATAGCCTCATCCTATACACAGCCACACCTTGTAAACAGCCTCATTTTGTACAAAGCCACATCCTCTACGCAGTCAAAGACTGTAAACAGCCACTCTCTGTACACAGCCACAGCCTGTTCACAGCCGCAGCTTGTACACAGCCTCACCCTGTACACAGCCACAGCCTGTACACAGCCACAGCCTGTACACAGCCACAGCCTGTACACAGCCACAGCCTGAACACAGCCACACCCTGTACACAGCCACACCCTGTACACAGCCACACCCTGAACACAGACACAACCTATACACAGCCACAGCCTCTTCACAGCTTCATCCTGTACACAGCCAAAGCCTGTACACAGCCTCACCCTGTTCACAGCTTCACCCTGTACACAGCTACACCCAGTACAAAGACTCACCCTGTACACTCTCACAGCCTGTACACAGACTCATCCTGTTCAGAGCGTCACTCTGTACACAGCTACACCCTGTGCACAGATTCACCCTGTACACTCACATCCTGTACACAGCCACTTCCTGTACACAACCTCACTCTGTACACAGCCACACCCTGTACACAGCTACACCCTGTTCACAGACTCACCCTGTACACTCTCACATCCTGTACACAGCTACTCTCTGTACACAGCCTCGCCTTGTACATAGCCACACTCTGTACAGAGCCTCTCCCTGTACACAACATCACCCTACGCTCAGCCACTCCCTCTACACTGGCTCACCCTGTACACAGCCTCACCCTGTCAATAGCCACTTTCTTTACACAGCCTCACCCTATACACACCCTCATCCTGCACACAGCCACTTCCTGTATACAGCAACATCCTATACACAACCTCTTGCTGTACACAGCCTCACCCTGTACAAAGCTTTATGCTGTACACAGCCACATTCTGTACACAGCTTCACCCTGTACACAGTCTCACCCTGTACACAGCCACTCTCTATACACAGCTACTCTATACACAGCTACTCCTTGTACACAGCCTAACCCTGTACACAGCCTCACCCTGTATACAGCCTCATATTGAACACTGTCACAGCATGTACACAGCTTTAGCATGTACACAGCCTCAACCTGTACACAGCCTCACCCTATACACAGTCTAACAATGGACACTGTCACAGCCTGTACCCAGCCTTACCCTGTGCATAACCTCACCCTGTACACAGCCTCACCCTGTATACTGTCACAACATGTACGCAGCCACACCCTGTACACAGCCTCTCCCTGTACACATCCTCATTATGTACACAGGCACTCCCTCTACACAGACTCCCTCTGTACATAGCCTTACCCTGTGCAAGAGCCACACACTGTACACAGCCACTCCCTCTACACAGGCTCACCCTGTACACAGCCTCACCCTGTGCACAGCCACGCACTCTACACAGCCATTCCCTGTACAAAGCCACACCTGTACACAGCCTCATCCTGTACACAGCCTCACACTTTACACAGCCACAGCCTCTACACCGCCACAGCCTGCACAGAGCCAAAGGCTGTACACTTCCTCACTCTGTACACAGCCACACCCTCTACACAGATACACCCTGTACAGAGACACACCCTGAACACAGACACACCCTGTACATAGCCACAGCCTGTACACAGCCACAGTCTCTACACAGCTTTACCCTATATACAGCCTCACCCTGTGCACAGCCACACCCTGTACACAGCCACTGCCTGTACACAGCCATATCCTGTACATAGCCTCATCCTGTACATAGCCTCACCCTGTACACAGCCTCAACCTGTACACAGCCACAGCCTGTACACAGCCACTACCTGTACACAGCCATATCCTTTACATAGCCTCATCCTGTACTCAGCCTCACCCTGTACACAGCCTCAACCTGTACACAGCCACACCCTATACATAGCCACACCTGTACACAGCCACACGCTATACACATTCACAGCCTGAACATACCCACACCCTATACACAGGCACACCCTGTACAAAGCCACACCCTGTACACGCCACCGCCCTGTACACAGCCACACCCTATAAACAGCTACACCCTGTATACAGCAACAGCCTGTACACAGAAACACTCTGTACACAGAAACATCCTGTACACAGCCTCATCATGTACACATACACAGCCTTTACACATCCACGCCCTATACACCGCCACATCCTGCACACAGCCACACCCTGTACATGCCCACATCCTGTACACAGCCACACCCTATAAACAGCCACACCGTGTACACAGCCACAGCCTAGACAAAGCCACAACCTGTACAGAGCCACATCCTGTACATAGCCACACCCTGAACACAGCCACACCCTGTACACGCCCACATCCTGTACACAGCCACACCCTATATACAGCCACACCGTGTACACAGCCATTGCCTGGACAAAGCCACAACCTGTACAGAGCCACACCCTGTACATAGCCACACCTTGAACAAAGCCACACTCCACACTCTGTACACACCCTTCTCCTGTACAGAGCCACACTCTGTACATACCCTTCTCCTGTACAGAGCCACACCCTGTACAGAGGTACACCCTGTACAAAGCCTCACCTTGTACAGTGCCACTGCCTGTACGCAGCCACACCCTTTACACAGCCACACCCTTTACAAAGACACACCCTTTACATAGCCACACCCTATAAACAGCCACAGCCTGTACACACCCACACCCTATACTCAGCCACACCCTGTACACAGCCACATCTTGTACACGCCCATACCTTGTACACACAACCTGTACACAGCCACAGCCTGTTCACAGCCTCACCCTGTACACAGGGTCATCCTGTACATAGTTTTACCCTGTGCACAGCCTCACCCTTTAAACAACCACCTCCTGTACATAGCCTCACCCTTTGCACAGCCTCACCCTGTACACAGAATCTTTCTGTACATAGCCTCATCTTGCACACAGCATCATCCTGTACCCAGTCACACCCTGAAAACAGCTTCATCTGTAGACACCCACAGCCTCTACACAGCAAAAGACTGTAAACAGCCACTTCCTGTACACAGCCACAGCCTGTTCACAGCCACAGTCTGTACACAGCCACAGCCTGTACACAGTCACAGCCTGTACGCAGCCACAGTCTGTACACAGCTTCACCCTCTACACAGCCTTACCATCTGCACAGCCTCACCCTGTACACAGCCACAGCCTGTACACAGCCACAACCTGTACACAGCCACAACCTCTACACAGCCACAGCTTGTACACAGCCACACTCTGTACACAGCCTCACCCTCTACACAGCCTTACCATCTACACAGCCTCACCCAGTACACAGCCACAGCCTGCACACAGCCACAACCTGTGAAAAGCCACAGTCTGTACGCTGCCTTACCCTGTACCCAGCCACATTCTGTTCGCAGAATCACCCTGTACACAGCTACACCCTGTACACAGCCTCACCCTGTACACTCTCACAGCCTATACACAACCACTTCCCGTACATAGACTCACCCTGTGCACAGCAACACCCTCTACACAGCCACTCTATGTACACAGTCACAGCTTGTACACAGCCACAGTCTGTACACTGCCTCAACCTGTACACAGCCACTCTCTGTACACAGCCACAACCTGTACATAGCCACAGTCTGTGCACTGCCTCACCTTGTAACAGCCACACCTTATACACTGCCTTACTCTGTACACAGCCACACTCTATACACAACCACACCCTCTAAACAGCCACACTCTCTACACAGCCACAACCTTTACACTGCCTCATCCTGTACACAGCCTCACCCTGTACACATCCTCACCATGTAAACAGCCACAGCCTGTACACTGTCTCACCCTGTTCACAGCCACACCCTCTACACTGCCACACCCTGTACACAGCCACACCATTTAAACAGGCACACTCTGTACACAGCCACAGCCTGTACACAGCCACAGTCTCTACACAGCTTCACCCTGTACACAACCTCACCCTGTATACAGCCACAGCCTGTACACAGCCTCAACCTGTTCACAGCCTCATCCTGTACACTGCTTAACCCTGTTCAAAGACTCACCCTGTACACTCACAGCCTGTATACAGCCTCTTCCTGTACACATGGTCATCCTGCACATAGTTTTACCCTGTACACAGCCTCACCATATACACACCCTCATCCTGTACATAGCCTCATCCTGTACAGAGCTTCACCCCGTACACAGCCACACCTTGTTCACAACAGCACCCTGTACACATGTACACCCCGTATACAGAATCACCCTGTGTACTTTCACAGCCTGTACACAGCCACTTCCTATACATAGACTCACCTTGTACACAGACACACCCTATACCCAGCTACACTCTATACACAGCCTCACCCTATGCACTGCCACACCCTGTACACGGCCTTTCCCTGTACACAGCCTCAACATATACACAACCACTCCCTCCTATCCCCTCAGTGGTGTAGCTTTCTCTGTTGTGTACCTCTGACCACATATCCATGTGATTCTTTCGTTTCGATATGATTGTACCGAAACCTACGAATATGTCACTTACCCACATTGGATAAGAACTATTTTGTATGGTTGTTGTCATCAGGTCCTCCCATTCGTAAGATGTGGTAACATCTTGTTTTGTTTGGCTTTTTTAATCCAAATACCCCCTGATAAATTTCAAAATATAATTTCACCATCACTGTGATGCATTTCACTTGGCGTAGTTCTTAATTTGCTCACTGAGTTTGAAAGAATAAACTGAATTTCGAAAGATATCAGGAACTGGAAATAGAAAATGGATCTGAATAGTTGGACGTAGACACTGGAACTGAACAACTGGAAGCAGAAACTGGAACTGAACAACTGGAAGTAGAAACTTGAACTGAACAACTTGAAGTACAAACTGGAACTGGACAACTGGAAGTAGTAACTGTAACTGAACATCTAGAAGTAGAAACTGGAACTGAACAACTGGAAGAAGAAAATGGAACTGAACAACTAGAAGAAGAAACTGGAACTGAACAACTGGAAGTAGAAACTGGAACTGAACACCTAGAAGTAGAAACTGGAACTGAGCAACTAAAAGTAGAAACTGGAACTGAACAATTAGAAGAAGAAACTGGAACTGAACAACTGGAAGTAGAAATGGATAAAGAAGGGAGAGAAGCAGAGACGTCTTTGTGGTTGGTCACAGAAGTAAAGTCACGCTACCTGGGTCCATTGTTAAGCGTGTGCAGCATGTTGTTGAGTGCGAGCGGCCGTGTTGCTGAGCAACATGAGAAGGGAGGAGAGGTACTGCTGAGGACGTCTGAGAGAGAAAGAGAGAGAGAGAGAGAGAGAGAGAGAGAATCATAAGAAATGGAGAAGTGATCTTTTGGTAAAACAATGCTGCTTTTGAATGATGTATTTATGCTACTGTTAGCCGACAGGCAATAATTATGGTAATCAGAATTACATTAGAATTCGTTTTGGATCAGTCAGTCATATGTCGTATTGAAGTTATTTCAGTTACCTGGAATTAAATTCATATAAATGAATACGAATAAATTCAAACAGCAACAGACCACTGGGTCCCTACGAGGCTGTTTTTTGTAGTGGAAGAGAACAAAAACTCGATCATTAGTGTGGTTGGGGTAGAAAAACAGACAGATTTTTCAAAGAGAAAAGCCCGTAAACTTTGATATAGTTAAGGATACGCAAATGATATCATTAGTGGATTTGAACCGAAATATTTATCAAGTCTATACTTAAATGTATACATGGTACTGTTTTCAAATATAGTAATTGGTAAATCATTTAAAATGTGAACAATCCTGTTGAAGGAAAAGTACTTTGCCTCATTCGAGGTAACACGTTTGCTCGCGAGTTAGTATCCATTACTACGAGTGAGATCAGACGAACATATACGCATAAGTAGCTCGTTAGATCGAGATTATCCAAGCCTTTAACGATTCTGAATACCTATATTAGATCACCTCTTAACCTTCTCGTATCCAAGCTAAGTAGATTTAACTCGTATGATCGCCTCTCATAGGATTTGTTTCTCAGTCCATGAATCATCTTGGTAGCTAGAGGCCGTTCTCTCTTTCCATTCTGTCTCTGTCTTTCTTCAAGTACGTTGACCAAAACTGAATACAGTATTCAAGATGGGGACGCACCACCGACTTGTAAAGAGTGAGGATGATTACCCTGGACTTGAATTTGAAAGCCCTGCTCGTGAATCCAAGAATTTAGTTCGCCCCTTTTTGCTGCTTCTGTGTATTGCTTGCTCAGCTTTATGTCACCAGCGATTATTACGTCCAAGTCTTCTTTCTCATTTACCTTTGTAGCTCCACAGAATTCATACTGTCGTTTGCCTTTTCGTTTTTACTTTACTCTTATCAACATCAAGATTCATTTGCCGTCTGTGAGCCCAGTCCATCAATATGTCTATGTCGGTTTGAAACTGAAGACGTTCAATTTCTGTTGCAGATTCATTTCCCAACTTAATGTCATCTGCGAATATTGATGTATATGGGAATGACAACTTGTCCCAAGACTGATCCCTGTGGTACACCACTTGTTACGTCTAACCAATCAGAAGCTTGGCCAGTAATCAATACTCTTCGTTTACGGCCAGTCAGACAATTTCCGAGCCAACGAAATACAACCCTATTGTACCATGTGAATTAGCTTTTGTTTGTAACTTCCGATGTGGAACGAATGCTCTTTGAAAAACTAAATAGATGAAATCGATTGCTTTACTTCCATCGTGCAAGTTGATTATATCATAGAAAAGGAATTAAGTAGATTCGTCTGACATGAGCGACTTCGTCGTAAACCACGCTGGGAATCGTTAATTAAGAGGAAACGTAGACAAAAGAATGTTTCCCCCTCCACTTCAAAGAAAGATATGATTTACTCGAGTTCCTCGGTTGTTTGGAGACCAGCTCTTAAAGGTGGATAGGTGGTATAGGAAGTGGGAAAGACGTGGAACGGAAGAGAAATCCTCAGCATCGCTTTTTTTCTTTTTCTTTGGGGTAAGAAGGTGTCATAATAGTCTGCTGATATGAGTCTCGTGTACCTTTTTCTCTAGTTCCAGAAGGTGGATAGCTCTCCTCAGCAGGGTTGGAGTACAAGGCGTTGCTTCCTGCTACAGAGGCGAGCTTTATCAAGACTTTGCTGTCGTAGGTGAAGTTTTTCAGCTCTCTGTGTAAGGCCAAGCCTGACGAACACAAGGGCCCTACATCCCTACACTTTTAATTACAATTTTATATGTATTCCTCATCTCCTGTCATTCAGTCAACCTTTCGAACACACATATGGAAAAGAATCGTTCTCTCCTGGGTTTGTATAACACTCATATCCTCAAATGAAATGCTTTCGTATAAAAAAAAGATATTTAGAGAATATCTTCGTCGAGAAAACCAGAAAGCTATTTACTACAAATTTGCATTTATTATAGCATCACTTCATATTGGACACGGGGATGAAAAACTTACCAGTGATAGCTCACCGTTGTTCTGAATTGCTTGGAATCGGATGAACCAGAAGGCGTATAACATATTGGGGGTGAACACTAGCGTGTACCACATAGGAGGAGGTGGACAATGACATGTACCACACAAGAGGTGAACAATAACATGTACCACACAAGAGGTGAACACTGTCGTGTACCACATAGTATCGTCGTGCTGGGCGCCATCGACCCCAAAGTTCCTTCCCTTTTTGCTTCGTAAACTTTATGTTTCCCAAGAAAGTTATATGGAAAAAAAGAAATAACACGTTTTCGTCTAGAGTACACCATTGTGTTGACCCCGGACACACACACACACACACACACACACTACTGTGAGTGGGAAGCCGTTTTTTAAGTTCGGTCATCCTGTAGACAAGAGTACAGAAAGAGGTCCTTTTGTTAGGAAATTTATATCCTTGGAGAGGTAGTGAACTTCCGTGGGTTTGACCATCCTTACCTCTCTCTCTCTCTCTCTCTCTC
>JAUUED010029813.1:0-10953 GCA_032361865.1 Panulirus pascuensis | reverse complement strand
GCACGTAAAGCGAAAATTTGCACAGTCGTATGTCTGTATTTTCGCTCTTACTTAGATAGTCATAAACAGTAAACTTATTTTATGGACGTAAACTCGCTGTAGACGTGTGTTAAAGGTGAAGGTCTGGCCGGCATTAGTGGTGGGAAGAACAGGAAGGAAAACAATGCAGTTCCTTCCAGAAGCCCTTGAGCACCACGCTACAACCAATGGGGACCACGGTACGATCCATTGAGCATCACGGTACGACCCTTGAGCACGGCAGTACGACGCTTAGGGGTCATCGGTACGATCCCATGATCACCGCGTTACGACCTTTGACTCGGGTGGTCTGGCGCCGAAGGTCCCCAAGGGTCGTACCGTCGTGTTCAAGGGCTGTACCGTCGTCATCCCCGAGGCTTGTGCCGTAGGGTTGAAGGGTCTCACCGGCGCGTCGTGCTCGGGGGTGGTACCGCCGCCCTCCAGGGATTTTCACCGTCGCCCTAAGGGTCGTATCAAGGTACTTAGTGAGGCGGTTAACGCAATTATCGCCAAATGTCACGGTGCTGGAAATAATCTGGGTTACTGAACACGAACTTCCGTCGTGGGACGAGGCTATCCCGGAGAGGAGGGCGCCCACGGCCGACCGGACGGGGTGGGCTGGTGGTGGGCACACCTGACTATGGGCGGGCCGTCCAGGGTTTACTCTGTGGGCGGTTTCTGGGTGGTGAAGACATTGTGGCTGGACGTGTGGGCTATGTCTGTCTTTGGGGTGGGTCAGGTTTTGTCTGTAGTGTCCAAACACACGTACACGCCATATACACGTACATACATACATGCGTATAGGCATACATAAGACAGTACACACATACATACACATTCATGCGTACATATACATAAATAAAGCACTTCCACGCACACATGCATATCTACAGACATCCAAACACTTATATATTCAGACTGATACAGTGAACTTAAAAGTTTATTAAAAAAAGAGAAATTTGACACAGGTCACTGGATGACCTCTGTCCTACTTTTTTACAAAAGAGTCGCGTGTTGGGCGGGTGGGGTGCGAATTTGTCGATGTGTTTTCGATAAGAGATCCAGCCAGCCAGTCAGCCAGTCCTGGTGTGTGTGTGTGTGTGTGTCAGCCAGGACCCCTCGCCTCGCTTTCACTGTTGTATGTGTCTCTGTTGTTATACGTGGGTCAGTCTGTTTCTCTTTTATCTCTCTCTTTCATAGTAACGAAGTGCATACGCCTGTGCGCACAGAGATTTATTCATTCTCATCTTTTTTGACGCTCCAGCCTGTATATGTGTATATGTGTGTGTGTTTATACATATGTAAGAGTAGAGTATTGATACATATGTACATGGTTAGGACTCGGGGCAACAGGAATGTCAGACTCTCTCCCCGTAACACACAAGTAACAATCACA
The DNA here is from genome assembly GCA_032361865.1 of Panulirus pascuensis. Classification (NCBI taxonomy): domain Eukaryota; kingdom Metazoa; phylum Arthropoda; class Malacostraca; order Decapoda; family Palinuridae; genus Panulirus; species Panulirus pascuensis. The sequence goes on along the minus strand of JAUUED010029813.1, from coordinate 9,539 downwards.
CACACACACACACACACACACACACGCACACACACACGCACATTACTGTAACCATTCGTCACTTTAATGTTCAGCCAGGATCATGATGCATAAAACATACCATTTGATCTTTAAGCATCCCTGTATATCTGCCACCTTGGCTGGCTATTTAAGCGTAACCTCACCCGCATATCATCTTCAGTAACCGGAGTTTACCTGTTGGGTTGGTTGGGTATGATGTTGGTGGGGGTCAGTCGTCATTTGAGGACGGATCTCTGGTCTTAAATGATCTGGCAGGTGTCACAGGTTCCGTAAGAAGCTAGAAGAGTAAGTGTCGCTGTGTCCTTTTGTTGTTGTTGCTTAGTTATTGCTTTATCCTTTGGTTATTGGTGTATAGTTGCTGCTATTCTTTGGTTATTAGTGTAAATGACTTCTCTTATGTATTCCATTGACGTGGGTAATATTGATGAATTTGTACGTAGCTTTATATGAATAAAGATAGGAAGATGTTTTTTTTATTTATGTATTTAGGAGTATATGTTTACAGTACCTACGTATTTACAACTGTTTACAGAAGATAGTACTTTTTACCTTTGTATATATAGTTCTCTGTTAATGAATTGAAATACTTCCATTTGTCATGTGTGTTAACTAATGGACACTGGTGGTGTTTCCCCTGTGTCGTGGTTGACAGATGATGGACAGAAGAGGAAGATCCATTTCCGTGGTTGACAGGAGTTGGTAGACAGCATAGAAGGATCCACCTTCATGACTGACAGCGTGTGTGGAGAACCCAGCTTCATGGATGACAGGAGGTGAAAGCACAGGAGGATCCTGCTCCATAGTTGACAGTTGATAGACAGCAGAGAGGGTCCCAGCTCCATGGGTGACAGGAGTTGACAGACAGCAGCAGAGGATCCATCTCCACGTCGCGTGCCCCTTGCACTCTCCGTGCCCTCCAGACGACAATTCAGTATTCAGGACTCGTGCGCCAGGCCATCGTGTCTCGCAAAGGATCGTTGGACGTCTCGCGACACCTTTGGACGATGAGATCTCTGCATGTTTCACTGCAAGGTGGAAGATTATTACGCCCCTGAAGACCACCCTCTTTACACTCCTGCCGGTTCGTCTGCATCTCCTGCATTCCTCCTGAAGACTTCCGCGCGTCCCGCCGTCGTCGCACCCCAAGTCATCCACAGGTCTCAAGATGCCCCTCCGAGGGTCGTCTACCTCTTGACCTTCTTCCGGAGAGGCCCTCAGCTCCCGGGGGGGCCCTCGGCCGAGAGTGTCCAGGGAACGTCCTGTTAGCGCCTGACTCGATCAATACCTCAGCCTTGGGTCTGTGTCTCACACCCTCTGCTTTACGTCAACATATATTTTTTTGTACCTTGGGTTGTCGCCACCGCCCACCTGATGTGCCGCAGCCCTCACCCGTCCCTCAGGAGATTTGCATATGTGCTGAGCTGGGTGTTGTGTGCAGATGTACAAACGAGGGGGAGGGAGGTACTGGCTTCCAAATGCACAAGGGAGTAGGGATGACCAGACACAAGGCTCTCAAGGTACTAGTAACCTTTGTTTGTTACTGAGTGGTTACAAATCCTCTTCATATTTTTTTTACAAGCTTTGGTGCCGTGATTATGTTTATACTGTAGCAGTTTATTTCGGGATGTTACTGGAGTTACTGTAGACAATGGGTTTATGGTTTACATTTGTCTGCCGACGGTGATTGCTGTTGCTCATTAGGGATGAACAGCTGACATGTGTATTGTGAATTACTTCAGGATCATTCAGAAGTAACTTTTCATTACTTAATGTACCAATAGATTTTTTTTTTTCATGATAATTATCCTCTAGCTCTAGTGTCTGTTTCCAGTTCTGAACCAGAAGGTGCTCTAAGAAGAAGTCATTGCCCTAGCCAGGTGTTCTGTCGGTGGCGGCCATCATGTCCCACCCGAATTCAATCCAGTTTCGCATCACCGTCTTCTTCAACGACGGCGGTGTGCTGGTTGTGTACATCCCCCGGATGGTGGGCCGAGCCTGGACACCACCCCCAGCCCACCCCCACCTCTGATCACCAGACCTGCTCTTGACCTTACACCGGGTGGCCTTAATGGGTCATGACCTCTGAAATCGACGATTTACACCAACCACTACCACATCTCCCAGCACTCATCCCACTACTACCTCTACCACCACCACCACCACACCTCCCAGACTCACCCCACCACCACTATCACCACATTCTAGTTCTGGAGATTTCCCTCTGGAACTTCCTCTCCCGTGATGACCCGTGACATCTTCAGATTACTCATCCAGTCTGCATCTGGTGGTTTATACCTCGAAAGTCTCTTTCCCTCTCCTGATGCCCTCTGACCTCTTTTGCTAACCAATTTCTATATTGGATGATCTGACCTTCCGAGTCCAGCACTTCGGGTTGAAACATTTGGACCATACATGGAGGATTGGCTGGGGTGGGAGTGGGGGTGTTACCTATCACATGTTAGGATTTGATCTCAGTTCCTTCTTCCCCCTTGAACTTATCCCCGGAACTTTATACCCTGATGCTCTGATTCAAGACCTTATCCACTTTCGTCTTCCCTCCCTGATAACCAGACCTTGAGACCCCGACCATGATGACCCCAAGACCTTATCCACCTACCCCTAACTCCATGATGACTTTCACATCCCATCATCTTTGAAAACCTGACGTCAGGAGTTACTTCTGCCAACTGCGTCACGGTTGTCTCACTCATAGCCCTCGCTCGCGGTAATTTGAGGACCGTTCGTCTTAGCTGAGCGACACCTTCCTTGTCCCTCCCCTCCCACCTCGGATGACCCATCCTCGAGGGAGGAACAAGGTGCCGTTCAAGATAGATATGTCAATATGACCTCCAGGTGGAGAAGTTTGTTTTGTTTAGGTCTGGAGGTGTTTACAGATGCAAACTCTCTTTAGCTTTTGGTGTGGCGGCGTTTGATACCTTCATGCTGAAATGGGCCTCTGCTGTCGCAACCAAGGCATTGAATCGCACTCATTTGGGGGATAGTGATTTAGTAACCAAGACGTTAAATTGCTCTCGTTAGGGGCCTCTGATGTAGCCAAGGGTTTAAATCCTCCTCATTAAGGGCTATTGCTTAGGCAATCAAGGCTTTAGATTGCCCTCGTTAAGGGCTAATGCATTGGTAACCAATGCATTGAATTGCCTTGGGCAACCAAGGCTGTGAATTGCCCTCATTTGGGGCTAATGCTGTGGTAACCAAGCCCATGACTTGCTCTGCCATTGGTTACACAGTTTCTTGACGAGGATAAATGTATTTTCTGTCTCTTCTCTCTCTAATACTAACGTATGGTTCAGTGTAAATCTTGGTGATAGATAGATAGATCTTGATGATAGACAGTGGTTGTGCTGAATCCCTTGACGCCTGAGTTATTGTTGCACAAAGTTTGGTGTGACTAACAACCTGTGTATGTAGAGCGTATAGTTAGAGCCTGCAGCCTGTGTGCCAGTTGAATGTCAAGAAGGTTAGGTTTCATGTTTACGCCAGAATATCAACACAAATTCATCTTATTTTGTCATATTTATGTCTTTTGGTTCGCATACTTGCACGCACACTTTGTAGTTTGACCTAAAGATAAAAGAGTCAAAAGAATGGTTACAGCGGTGCCTGTATGGTAATATGCTAGACCCACGACGAAGAAGTTGATGTAGAACGTAAGCGTCGAGAGGAGAGGACCACCCCTGTGTCTGGTGCTAAGTAAATTTACGTGTTTCCTTTCCATTGACCAAGCCAGGTCACCAGCTTTAAGCTGCTCAGACTTGGGGGCGACTCTACTTCCCTCGCCGGTTGTTTTACTCAGCTCAGGAAAAACTCTTGGCTGTTATACGTATGTTTCCAGATATCATTTTCTACGATTAACATGTCAGTATAGTCTCTTCATTACTGTTAGTACAAGATGTTCCTCCAGAGTTATTTTCTTGATGGATGGTGTGCCGGAGGAGGTAGTGGCAGGCGACGAGGAACCTTCTGCTTTGCTATCTTGTCTGTATCTATAGTTGTGGGTGGGAAGGAGCCTTCTGCTTTGCCCTCCTATCTCCATCAATAGTTGTGGATGGGGAGGAGCCATATTCTTAACTATCCCGTCTCAGTCTATATATAGACTGGGATCATAGGTTCTATTTCTGTTCCCCAACAGATAATATCATGAACCATCAGATCATCTGTTGCCTGTCCTTCCCCTGTACACCATTGTAGTCTCTTACAGCACATAACCTCTTCATATACCTTCAAGTCTTGGTGTTACCTTCCACATGTTAACTGCGGTGCGGGAGACGGGAGCGACCGCCTTAATGACTTAGATAATACTACGGTATGCATTGTACTGAACATGATGGATTGTCGTGACGGACTCTAGTTACATTCACACGTACTCGGTGAAGGTGATCATTACTAGATTGGTTGCTGGCTGTTGGAGGCCATTCATTTGATGAGTGTTGAGGATAGCAAGACAGTGCTTGCCTTTGTAATTATTCTGTGCTGTAGAGTGTCAAGTTATCGTTATATCTACACTCTCGTAAGGCAGAGCTTATAATGAATTAGTACGGTAAAGAAAAGGCAATGAGTAGTTTTTTGTTTGGTATGTATTAGATATACCTTTGAATATCTTCCTCGGCTGCAGGTTACACCCGAAGGTATGTGTGCCTTCACCTGTGGTGCTGCATATAGCCACATCACGCATTTTAGTTATTGTGAGGCCTTCGAGCAAAGGAGACTACCTTACCTACAGCCACAGTGTGTGATGATTGGGAGACCCCCCCTCTCTGTATGGGGAGGTGAAGAACCCTCGCGCTGTGTAGCGACTGGGAGTCCCTGTGACTGTGTGGGGGTTTCTGAGGGTTTCAGGAAGTCGAGACGCTGTAAATCTTAAAAAAGTGACTGTAAGAATGGGCGTCCTTCTGAGGTACGCGTTCGTAACTCAGGAGAGTTTTACACATATATAGAGCTGCCAGCTTCCCAGTATTTCCTCCCATCTGTACCATGGCCGGCCCGCGTGGAGGGAGACGCCCAACAGTCCACCCTCGAAAATAGAGTCAGACGTCGGGTGAAGATAGAGATTGCTTGGTGGGGTCCCCGGTCTAGCGCCGTGTATATATATTGGCAGGGGATGGAAATTGATGACCATTCTCTGCACAGGCTTCTAATTCTTAGATAGATTTCAAGAGATATCCATTGATTTAAAAGGGGACAGTGGGTATTTCTCCCCATTGAAGGACACGTAAGGTGCTAAGGGGATTACCTACCACTTATTCTAAAGGGAAATACTGAGGATTGGAAGGTATTCTAAGGGTAAAGGGGTAGATGCGTTGACAGGGAACCCACTCCCTTTGAGGACGACCACACGACTCTTGGGTAGGTACGGTGTAACATTTTACATGGCCCTTTAGGGTAACGCCGTCATGCCTAAGGGTCGCACCGACGTGCTTCAAGGGTCGTGCCGTGGCCCTCAAACGGCACTGATCATAAAGTGCCACAGTTTGATTGGAGGGTAAGGCCAGCGACGCGGGAGAGGGGGTCAGGGGTCTGGGTGGAGGTCTGGGTAAGCGGGACCCAACACTCCACGCCCAGACCAGGCCCTGCCCTGCTGCTGACGGCTCTCCCCATAGTTTACTCCTGAGGACCCTTCAGCCTCCTCTCCTATAGTTTACTAGTTTACCTTTTGACTGATAAGTGTAGAAGGTATGACCTCCCCTATAGAGAAGGGATGATGTGAGTTCTTTCCTGAGAGGTTTCCGTATTTGGCCTCAACCGTTTGTGTTTTATAAACGGCATTGAAGTTTCCCGTTGCTTACGATAGATCCGTTTGTGTTGACACATGGATAAGGTATCCAGACCTAGACCGGTACGTAAAGAGTTTGCACCTGTAATTGTCCAGATGTCTGAACGCGGACCTGTGGCTAAAGAGCCCGAGACTGGACTGGTACATGAGAAGTCCAGACCCGAACCGGTAATTAATTAGTCCGGTCTTGGATCCGTTCATAGGTCCAAATGTGGACCGATAAATTATAGATTTAGCCCTAGACCGGTCCGTAAGGAGCCCGGACCCAGTATCGGCTTCCCCGGCGACAACAGGGTCCCATCAGGTTTTGAGTAACACTAGAAGATTCCTTTGTGCTCATTCGTAGGTGTTCCTACTTACGTATTAGGAGATACAGTCATGCAGTATGTACAGTATGTAGTCATGAAGGTACTGGAGGCGCGTGGATGGTTTGTCGGCCGTGGTTGGCGACAGGACGGCGCGCGTGCAGCCGTGGTTGGCGGGAGACGGTAGAGGGAGTGTAGGAACGGCCGTGGCCACAAACGGCGCCGTAGACCACACGGACCAGACACGCAGGAACACCTTCCCAGGACGGTGGCAGGGACCACACACGCCTCTACCACCTACTGCTGCTTCCTTCACCACCTGCCTCCCCCACTTCTTTCATCATCTGCTTCTTCCACTACACATCGCCACCTGCCTGTCTGCTCCCATCACCATCAACTGCACCAGTCATACACTATTCACATGGGTACCCTTAGCCCCTACACCCTTCAGTATGGTGATGAATGGTCTTGCCAAGATTAAATTCCCCCAAGGCCGTACGGCATCCCGTGTTGGTTAAGTGGATGATGTCTTGACCCAGGCCACAGCTTACACGGCAGTAACCGCTGCCTTTAAAGGACTCTAAAAAGGTCTTTGAAGATGTAGGACTCTTCATCTATGTCCCCAGGACTTAACATGATGGGTGGGTACACTTGCTCGCCTTCCAGTGGCTGGGTATGCGGCTTCTCTCTGGTGAGAATCTGGGTTTAAAGGTTAGAAATTTGTTTTGAAAACGTTGGTGTGTTATGGTTTAATTTGCTCTCGTTCTAATGTCGTAAATACCGTGAGGATTCCACCCGAGAATTTTTGCAGGAGCATTCGACTCGTATGGATTTTTGGCGAGAATTCACAGGAAGTTCTGTAATGTTTTGAGCTACGTACGTCTGGTTGCAGTTGTGAGGGCAGCCGTCAAAGAAGCGCCCTCGGTATTGGCCTGTTGAGGGTTGCAGGAGCTGGCCAATCAGGTGCAGGCATGCATTAGAGGCGAAATGTGTGTGTGTGTGTGTACGTACGTGTGTCCCAGCTGCCTGCACCACCTGGGTCCCACCAGCACTCGTGTTCCCTCGTAAGGTTTGCTTTGCTCCCAAGGGCAGCGCCGGGAGGCAGCCTCCATTGGCTTGGTATGCACTCATCCTCGTTGTCTTTTAGTGTAACAATAGACCGTGTTATGCCCTCAGTAACACGCACCTCTTGGGACGGGATGCGGACGTTTGAATTAGAGCAGATGCATGAGATCTAACAACTAACTCACGCGCTGGAGTAAACCACTCTTTTGAGGCTGGCTCAAATACATACCCTCAAAACACCGTCAGAGGACACCAGTCGTTAAGTGCGGTTGCGTTAGAATCGCGTTTTGTTGTAATGCAAAAAGTGAGGAGCGTTTGGCAACGCGATGAGGGTCTGTATCAGGGGAATTAGCCAGTAACTTGGGGTCGTCATGAGTGCCACGAGCTGCCTCTTGTAAACAACACTGTGTGGGATGGGAGGGCAGACAGCGTCGCTCTGGGCGTCACGTCGGAAACTAGACTCGTGGTTGGGTTGGAAGCTGATAGCCCGGGAGAGTACTGTAGTGCACACAAACACACGTCGGGTACAGTCACTATGCACTGACACTTCCTGTCTTGACTGGGAGAATAAGAGAGCTCTCTCTCCCTGAGCTATGGTGAACGGTGGGCTGAGACGGTATTGTCGTTTTTAATTCATCCTGGGTGTTCCTAGTGCTCAGTTGTGTCTCGAGTATTGTCACAAGATTGGACGTCTCGATTAATGTGCCTGATGATGATTTTGCACACGTGTATTGAAGTTTGTGTGTACCAGAGCCTCCATGCCTATGGGAGGGGTGAGCTTTTAGTGCTCAAAGAACGAATAAAGGTCTTTTCTGATCACTTTTTGAGGACTGGAGGTAAAATACCATTTGATCGGAAAGTGATAACGATGATTTAGATCTGCCGTGGAGGATGCCATCTGCAGTTTATTTTACTCGCAAAGTTATATAACCGAAGCTGACTTATTTTAGACCAGAGGCAGGTACAGTTAGCACGGTGTTTCGCATTTCCCAGACGCTACCGCCGCCGCCGCCACCACCACACTCCATGGGTTTAGGCCAGGCTGGTAAACAGCACCAGCTGCTGCCATTGTATCCGGACAACATGGTGAGGGAAGCGGCCATTCACCTTCAGTTGCCGTATGAAAAGGTTGTTGTATGGTCGGTGTTGAAATTTAAGGGGAGTAACGAACTTCAGGACCCTTTAAGAAATACTTTACGGTCTCGTGTTGGTAATTCTTGGGGTTCAGTTGGCGAGGCCTTGGGAACTGTCCGGCCAGGACCCTGGGATAGGGTAAGCCTACCCGAGAGCAGGATGGACAGTCGGGCTAAAAAAAAGTAATAAGTAATTTATCTCAGTCAGCGTCAGTCTGTCGCAACCTGTTCACTTACGTGATTCACCACCTTAACCTCTCGAGCTCAGTCAGATGATCCGTAGGTCATGCGAAGGTCATCGTACCCAAGGGCCTGGAGTGATGGAGGTGATATTATGCCGTCACTTACAGGAAGGGAGTTGCAGTGGTTTTTGATCACCTGTACTAATGCAGTTGGAAGGCTGGACTGACTTGTGTCGTGTGGATGCGGTTGGTGGGTGGCACTAAGGCAGTAGCCAGGAGCACCTTGTGCGGAAGTGCGGCTTCCTTGTGAGCCTGGCTGCTGTTGAGGCCGGCTCGTCTCCTGCAGCCAAGATATATGGCCTGTTGTGTCTCCCATGTTGTCCTGCGTGAGGCGCTCCCTCCTGCAGTTTAGCAGTGAGTGATGGAGGCCTAAGCCCTCAGAACTGCCGTGGTGACCTGGGTCGCACGAGTAGCGAGTGAGTGATAAGTTGTAGAAGTGAGGTGTTGGTGTTGTGAGCGCGGGCCACGTACATGCCAGAGGGCGGTGGAGCTATTTGAGTCGAGGGAGTGTTGGCGGGCGGGCTCTCTGGGCACCAGTGGCACTGTGACGCTGCCCGGGGCCGCACCCTGGCACCTCCTCCTCCTTTATCACCCTCCGTAGCCTCCTCCTCCTCCTCCCCTGCCACATGACGTTGTAAACACCTCAGTGACGTCACCTGTAGTGTGTTGTGAGGGCCACGACGGTCTGGGTCACGATGGACTCTCTTGCCAGTGTTACCGACAGTGACGCGGACGAGGAGTCGTTCTCAGACTGCTGCTCCGTTCTCTCGGCGGAGGAGAGTGGCCCGCCACCAGCAGGGACGTGCCGGCAGGTGCCGCCGCTCCCTCACTCCCCCAGGACACACAGGCTCCTGCCCAGGTCCCCTCATGCCAAAGAATCATTTCGACGGTTGACCCCGAAGCGGCCGGCGCCTCAGCCGCCCTCCAGGCCGCCGCCCCCAACGACGCCCGTGCCCAGCGTCCCGCCAGTAGGCCTACCTAG
>JAUUED010028711.1:0-10984 GCA_032361865.1 Panulirus pascuensis | reverse complement strand
CCAGTACCATATATCCAACTATAAATTAAGAATTATATAGAAACTATTTCAGTGCAGATATGTGGACTAATTGTATACCAAAGAAAACTAGTGTATGAATATCAGAATCTTCCTAGGTTCAAGATTATTGACGAAGTGACAACTTATCACCATCAGTACGACTTCAATTCTGCTTGTTCTACAAACTGACTCAAAGTGTGTACTTAGAGATTTGATTAGATTTTAACCCAAGCCAAAGACTCAGAAAAGCTCAAAAATGTGAGAATAAACACTTGTGAATTGGTAAAGCTTCTAATTGTGCTGATTACTCTGATATCAATAAAATTATTTCAAGACAAAACCGTCCATATATGAAAGGAATATTTTCACGCCAACAGTGAGCCATGGGATATACGTTATATTAACTTGATCTTTATGTTGTCAGTCCTGTGATGGCGAAGGGTCCCTATATAGTATATACCGATGTTGTTCATGATGTTGTGATGTTGATTCTCGCTGAGCGGATGTTGTACTTGCTGGCCACACAGATGTTGCTGGACCTGGTAGCTCGATGTCCCTCTGGGCCGCTCCAACGACAAGCTTTCTCCTTGCTGCTGCTGCTGCCTCTCGTCGCCACACAGGTTAGTAACACATTCAGAGTTCGGTAACTTCGCAGGCTAATACTGATGTGAAACTAGACTCGCTGTGAGGTAAATATCACCGCCAGCCTTTGGTATAGCTGTTACTTTTGGCGTGAGTGTCACTCTGGAAATGTCATTAACCTTAGGGTTGTGAACTCGATATTATGAGGTTTGCATCACTGTCAGGTCGATTGACATTGAGGTTTGTGTTAATGCTGAGGGGAAAACTAAGTTATATATTTATCATTCTTCTTCTTCTAATTATTATTATTATTATTATTATTATTATTATTGTTATTATTATTATTATCATTATTATTATTATTATTATTGTTATTATTATTATCATCATTATTAACATTATTATCAGCATCATTATTTTGACTTTCAGTAGATGAATATTGTGTCTAGTTTCATATAACCACATTGTTCTCTCAAATGGATGAATAAAGAGAAAAATAACACTATCCTATATTGAGCTCAGCAACACTGCTCGTAATAAAGTGATACCAAGGATGGCTAACTTTAAGCGTAACATAACATATCCAGGATGACTAACTTTGTAGTGCAACATAATATTCGTAAAATTCGTAAATACTTTCCCTGTCTTTTTTTCCCTCGTTTCTTAATACTCTCTATATTTCAGTTAGGGCCCAGCCTTGATGTGGACTTTTGTCCGTGATTGGAGCCTTCGACATAAAAAAAAATAACACTTGTCAATTTCCTTTCAAAACTAAATGACAAAAATTGTTCACATCTAGGATGTTCACTATTAACACAATACCCAGCCTTGATGTGGACTTTTGTCCATGTCTGGGGCCTTCAACATACTAAAAAAAAGTAACTTTCTTAATTCAAGTCACAACACACTTAGGTCAGTGTAGACAAACCTTAATATGCCAGTCAGTTTGATAGTTTACACACTTTTACCCTAATTGCCTCCATCCATAAACTTCTTTATGCATTAACCCTTAACACCAGCACCACTTAGTCACACTCTAAGTCCTGCTCCAACCCTAACTCAACATATTGATCTGAGTACTTAGATCAAACCGACAATTCTTTGTAATCATGTGGTCCTCCGGCTTTGTGCCAATATCTGCGCTGTCTAGCTACAGCTTTGGAGATTCAATGCCACTCCACTGAACCGGGTAGATCTCACCTGCCACATTTCTTCTCCCTATGGGATCCTTTGGCCTCAGTGTGGCTATCTGTGACACAACATAGCAGGCCAGAACCTACAGTACAATTCTTGGTGTAGTATGTCCTCTCACGGTCAGCATCCCTCAGATGATGCCAAGTCACCAACACTCTAATTCTTGCTTAGATAACGGCAAAATTTCCACCACACGTATTGGACATATTTGTTACAGTGCCCCAGACTACCAACTCGCCGGACAGGCTCCCCATCACCATGCTGCAGGCCTACCAACCTCAACCAGCTAGATTCCCTTATTACATCAGGATGATACAGGATTAGTAAGACAATAATAATTCCTGGATACATACCAGAAAAAAAAAACAGAAAGGTACATGATTGCCCATTAAGGAAGTTGGAATGATTATTTAATATGTTACTGGATGATCTGAGTAACACAATAGATACTGAAAAAAAGAAATAGCATTATACAACAAGGAAGACTGTTGATGGAATGAAGAAAGGTGGTTGAGAGAGACATTGCTCTTCAATTTACCAGTCAAGTGGTGAGGGCATTGTGCTAGTCCTGCTGCCATGGCAGTATCTTGCCATATGTACTCATAGATAGGTACACCCCATCTCTCATCTCTCCTCATTTTTGGCTTGTGCATCTAACTCTTGAATTTCTGCCACATTCTCTTGTACATCTCCGAATTATTTCCACTTCTTTATTGTAGATAGCACCCATACACCTCCCTCTTTTACTAGTAACTTAACTTTCTCAGTCTACCACTCAGTATGCACTGCCGCTCACAAGAAACAAGGAGTGCTCATCCTCCTTGAAGGCTTAGCCTGGGATATCTGAATGTGCATTTATGTAATTAGCATAAGAAGGGAGAGTAGGTAGAATGTTTGAGGAAAGGAATCAGGATGTTCTAGCTCTGAGTGAAAAATATAGCATAAGGGGAGGGGGGAAAAATTATTTTTAAAATGTCATAGTGAGTTTTAAGGAAGGGGTAGCAGTTCTGCTGAAGGTGGAGTTCTAGGAATATGTGAAAGAGTGTAAGGACGTGAGCCCCAGTTTGGAGTGGGTAAAGATGAAAGTGGATTCTGAGAGATGGATGATTGTTAGTGCATCTGCACTTGGTAACAAGAGTAGTGAGCTAGAGAGGCAGGGGTTGAGAAGGAACTGAGCGAGTGTGTCACCAGTTTTGATGCAAGGGATATAGTAACAGTGATGGGTAATTTGAATGCATGAGTAGGTGATGTGGCAGTTGAGGCTTTGATTAGGGGCATGAGATACTCAGTGCATTGAATGAAAATGATGAACAGCTTGGGGAGCTGTGTGCTGAAAGAGGATTAGTGATTTGAAATACCTGGTTTAAAACAGGGGACATATATAAGTATATATGGGTGAGTGAGGTAGATGATAAATGGGCATTTTTCTGGATTATGTATTGATCAGTAGATGTACAAAAGAGAGGCTTTTGGATGTGAACTGAAAGAGGCAGCTGGTAGAATGTCTGATCATTACTTGGTGGAGGTGAGGGTGAAGGAATGTACAAGTAGATGCTTTAGAATAGGAAATGTAATGGGTGGAAAGAGGGAGATCAAAGTGAGTGACCTTGGGAAAGAGGTATTTTTCAAGAGATACCAAGAGAGACAGAGTGTAGAATGGCAAAAGATGAGAGTAAATGAAGCTAGAGGTGTGGTTGAGGAATGGGATGATGTTTAGGTAAGTAGAGCGTAAATGTGCCAGGGAAGTATTTGGCATGCAGAAGGTGGGAAGTGGGCATCTGAGAAAGGGTATGAGTGGAGGGTTGAGGAAGTTAAGTTGCTAGTGAAATAGAAAAGAGAGGTCTTTTTCTCTCTTTTATACATTTTTGCATTTTCCTGCATGAGCAAGACAGCATCAAGAACAGGTGACTAAGCCTTAAAGGGAAAATTCTTGCATAACTCATTGCTCTGTTCTTTCGTTCAGAGTAATACAGGAAGGAAGGATTTGGAACCCCCAGCTCCCACACCTCATAGTCACTTTCTACGAACACATGGATTACATTAGCATTATCCTTTTTCCCCTATCCCCAGGAATAAAGAAAAGAGAGGTGTATGGGCATTATTTGCCAGGAAGGAGTGTGAGTGATTGGGAGATGCACAAAAGGAAGCAGCAGGAGGGATGGAGGAAGGTGCAAGTGTTGAAAAAGAGGGCAAATGAGAGTTGGGTGAGTGAGTATGAGCAGCCTTTAGGGAGAACGAGAAAATGTTTTGGAGTGTGTGGAGAATAAGAGAAAAAATGGAAGCGTCAGCTCCCATGGTTCCATTTGCTGTCATATCCACTACCAGGTACCTAAGTATTCCATTTTCTCCAATTTCTCTCCATTCAAACTTACAATCCAAATACCCTGTCACACACTATCCCACACTCAGACACCAGTTTCTGCAGTTTCTCACTTGAATCTGCCATCAGCAAACAATAACTGACTTACCTCCCAGGACCCCCACCCCCAGCAGACTATGTTCTTGTTCCTCTCTCTAAGACCTTTGCATTTACCTTCCACACCACACCATCCATAAACATTTTAAACAGCCATGGTCACCTTCCTCTCTCCCTACTGATACACTCACCTTACTCTCCTGATAAAGACTCCTCACTGTTTCTAATAGTTTTCCTCCCACACCATATATTTGTAGTACCTTCCACAGAACTTCCTTATTCCCCCAATAATGTGATTTCTCCAGATCCATGAATGTCACACACAAAACCCGTCATTTATCTAAGTATTTGTCAAACACTTTCTTCAAAGCAAATAACAGATCCACACATACCCTACCACTCCTGAAACCACATTGTTCTTCCCCAGTCTGATGCTCTGTGCATGCCTCCGCCCTCTCAGTCACCAGTCTTCCATACAACTTATGAAGTATTCTCAATAAACTTATGTCTCTGTGATTCAAACACTCACCTTTGTTCACTTTGCTTCCATACAGTTATCTTTATACAAACATTCTGCTAGTGCTCAGGTACTTCACCTTGATCCATACATACATTGAAGATCCTAATTAACCAATCAGCAACACAGTCACCCCCTTAAGAAATTCAGCTGCAGTATCATCCACTCCAGTTGTCTTGCCACATTTCTTGTTATGCAAGGCTTTCTCCACCTCTTTTCTCTTCACCTAACCACTTGCATTGATTCTTTTTGCTTACCTCCTTGACCTAACACCCTAAATCTGCCACCCTATCATCGAACACATTCAGCAATCCTTCAGAGTACTCACTCCATCTCCTCTTCATCTCATCTTGTCCTGTTACCACTTCCCCATTTGCCCCATTCACCAATGTTCCCATTTGTTCTCTTGTTTTTCTCACACTATTAACCTCCTTCCAAAACATTTTCGTATTCTCCCTGAAGATTCCTGATACTCGCTCAACCTTACTCTCATTTGCCATCTTTTTCAGCCCCTGTACCTACCTTTTGACCCTTTGCCACTTTTTCTTGTACATCTCCCAATCACTCGCACTCTTTCCCTGTATGTATTGTCCATAAACTTCTCTTTTTCTCTTTTGCTAGGAAGTTACCTCTGTCATCCCACCAATCACTATCTTTTCGCACCTGTATTCCTACCAACTTCCTTGTATCACACACTTTTCTCATACATGCCAGCACTGCTTCCCTAAACACCTTCTATTCCTCACCTACTCCCTAGCTTTGTAAAACTCTCCCCACTTGCCATTCTACACACAGTCTCTCCTGCTACCTTTTCACACAAACCTCTTATCCATGCTCACTTACTTATACCACCCTCTTTTCACCCTCATCATTTCCTCTTTTCCCAAAACCTTTACAAATCTTCTCCCTCACCTACACCAGGTAATGATCAAACATCTCACCAGCTGCCCCTCTCAGCACAGTCACATCCAAGAGTCTCTCTTTTGCATGCCTGTCAGTTAGTATATAATCCAATAAAGCCCACTTACCATCTTTCCTACACTTATTTATCTATGTTCCTCTTTTAAAACCAGGTATGCCCAATCACTGTTTTTTTTATAATCACATTATTCTACACATGCAGAAGCTACAGAGGGCACAAAATAAGGCTTTTTGATGTCACAAATTAGAAATACCCCAGCATTCAAAATAATGAAGAACATCTGTAGCTGTAGATTAAGCAAATTGATATGTGCTTAAGGAAAGCATTACAAAAAATATGACATGACATAAACTGAGGTATGAACTAAGAATACATCCAAGACATTGACAGCAGCACTGAAATGGAACTTGATTTTCACAGAGCCTCAAAGCTCCAGTCGTTCATCAACGTACACAATGAACAGTTCTTAGCTTAATACGTTTCCCTTCAGAACCAGTAAATAATATCACTACACATTTACTTCCAGTCTGCCAGAGGTATATGATTACCTCATCAAAAATATCCATCCGGCAAACCATGCACATAATATAGGAAAGCAGACACCATACAGGTGTACTCTCCATATCTCTTCTGTTTCCCTATTGTACCTTTCCATGCTCCCAACCTTCCACCCCTTACCATCCAGCTAAAAATAAAAGAAAAATCTATAAGCTCTGCAATGGAGTCCCTTAGGAAGCAGGTCTTTCCCCAGTCCTTTTCATTCCCTCCCCAAGCAACTTCCTGTCACTTCCTGCTGACTATGGCATGAAAGCCCTTTCATATGCAGATGACCTCATAATAACATACCAAACCCTGACACAATTCAAGGAACAACAAACATACAACAGTGCATCATGCAAATAGAACACTGACTCTCTCAAAACAGAATACCTGCATCACCACAGAAATCCACTGTCATGCTCTTAACTTCTGACAGACTTTAATCCAACCTGCACCCTCATGTAATCCTGAATGGTCAACCATTCCATTTAAGAAAACTCCAATCATTATGTACTATGTATCCATACATCTCACTCATGGAAATCACTCCTTACACCACAGACATCAACAAAGAGACCATAAACAAAGAAATTCCCTTAGAACCCTTCCCAGCACCAATTTGAACATACTTCAAAATCTACATTTCTTGTACAATAACTTTTTGAGAGATTCAAGGCATTGCTCTTGCTAACCCATTTTACTTTGTAATGCAAAAAGAAATATATTCCTTTGTCCAACCCCTCATTTTACATGAGATAATAAGTTGTAGTAGGAGGACAGGCAGGATGGGCTGAGTGTGAGTGAATGATAAGAACCTATAGGAAGTGGAGTTTTTTAGGGACCTATGAGTGGACATGGCAAAAGATAGAACTATGAGAGCTGAAATGAGTCATTGGGTGTAGTATAGATTTGGGACTTAGACCCTAAATGTGAAAGAACAGGAGAGGATGGATGTGTTGAATACGAAATGCCTGAGGACAAGAATGTGATGTGAGGTGGGTTCATTGTGCATGTAACAACAGTGTAAAAGAGTGAGGTGTGGCATTAAGTGAAATCTGACTGAGAGATTGAACCAGGGTGTGCTGAAATAGGTTGGTCATATGAAGAGGATGTGTGAAGAAAGGCTGACTTTGGGGATCTTTGTGTTAGAAGAGGAGGAAGTATGGAGGAGTACCATCCTACCTATGAGTGCCTATGACAAGATTTTGCTGTAATAGTAGGGCTAGCTTGAAGCAGCTAGTGCATGTCTTGCTTATTGAATAACATTATTTCTCTCAGCTAAGGAGGATATAGAAGAATGGAGTGAAAGAGGCTTTAAGCTGTTGTAGTATAAACATTCAGGAGGATATGAGCATTCATGAGATAGAACAAACTAGAGTGATGTGATATACAGAGGGCAGTGTGCAGTTAGTGGGCTGATCTAAGGCATATGAAGTAGTCTAGGGCAGGGGGTTTTGAGCTGGGTTTTATGAAAGCTTTATTAGGATCTGTAGGGTATTTTGTGAGAGACTGAGAGGGAGGGAGTGGTGGGATGACATATTAGTTGGCATGAATGAAATTACATCTATTTTATATATGACCATTTGCCTAATATCATTAAAGTTTTGCTTCTTTGTCCAGGTTCCAGTATTTCTTTTTTTATATAAAGTTCTGTGGCTTCAAAAAGTATGAAAACCCTTAGTCCAGGGGGCATATCTGTGGATGGAGGGCTTTGGTTTTGGTACAGTATACATGACAGCTAGAGAGTGGGTGGGGATGTTGTTTCATCCATTCCTGGTACTGCCTTGCTCATTCAGGAAACAGTGAGCAAATTTGGGAATAATGAGTAAAAAGAAAAGATTTGTTATGAATTAGAAATGGCAAGCATGTTGTTAACTATAAAATTGTAAACTTTTGAACAAGAACACAGGGTTTTCATAGAACTTATTTTTACTCACCAGAGTGAAGGAGTGTGTGATCCTTCTGACACTGCCACGTGCTATAGCATTCCTGTTGCGTGATACTATTCGCTTGTGGTATGATGATCAGGATGCATTTAGCCTAGTTGTGTCTCCTGTCAAGGCCTTGGCTGAACATAGTGTCACATTGTTAACACCAAAAGAAGCTGATGTAGTTCTGAACATCAGAATATATGACCAAGACTGAAGTAGATAAGTTGGCAAGTACTTGCAAGGAAAAGAATTATTCTATGTTTATTCATAACAAAGAAATTAGGAGAGCATGTTCGTCTCCATTATGGGCTAAAAGATAATGACATTTCCTTATATAGTAATGAATTACTCAGAATCAGTGAAATTACGTCTTTCCTCTCATAAACCATTGATAAAATGGCATCAGAATGTAGGGTTACTATTTATCTCTATTTCTTTATGTTAAAATCTCCCATGTAAGGCACTTCCCTCCACTTCTTTATCAGTATATTAAAAATCTCCTATTATAAGGCATTTCTGTCCACTTCTTTATTGGTATGTTAAAATCTCCCATTATAAGGCATTTCTCTCTACTTTTGTATGGGCATGTGAAAAATCTACCGTTATAAGGCATTTTCATCCACTTTTTTAATGTTATGTTAGAATTTCCCATTATGATTATATTGTGTACATTATGGACCTTTGTGGTATAGTGGTTAGCATTCATGACTGTGACACATTCATGGATTGCCTTGGATTGAATGCATAGGTTCAAATCCTAGTTGTGGCAGTTAGTCCACAGTCAACCCAGCTGTTCATCTACCCCTAGGTGTTGGTTGATAAAATGGATAACTGGCATAGGCTAGGGTTATATATGTAGATACATAGCATTGATGAGATGGCCTCGATTAAGGCTTCCATTGCTCATGCTGTCTCAGCTAACATAAAAAAAAGTACGTTAACTGGTTATATAGTCTAAAGTGTATGTCTGGTGTTTGAACTGAGGGCCTGTGAACTAATTGTACAGTTACTCTTTTATGAAACTAATGTTTGATTTCCACGAAATTGTAGTTTATATTATCAACAGCCACTAGTCTTTCAGCACAGGATTAAGGTTAACTTTAAGAAACAGCAATACCACTACAAACTGTTCTTCATTTCACTGTTAAATAGTGTACTCTAGTATTGTATATGTGTCAGGGAAATCTCAATTTTTAACTCTAGAATTATGGGACAGGTCTGGAAATTCACTCATATGAATTTATAGATTGTTGTAAAAGTAAGAGAAGGTACACGAGAAGTACAAAGGAATTCAAACAGCAAGGGACAACTGGGTCCTTTCAAGGCTGTTTGTGATAGAGGAAGTTATCAGAAACTCATAGATCATTGTGTTAAGAGTAGAAAGACATAGATATTTCAGAGAAAACTATTGTCAACTTTTCATGTAACTAAGGAAGTGCAAATGTTGTGAATCCTGGATCTTAAACAAAATACTTATCAAGTCTGTTCTTAAACATAACTATGGTACTGCTTTCAACCACTTTGATTGGTAACTCAGTTCATTTAATAACATTCCTTTTGAAGAAAAAGTACTTTGTATCATTCAAGGTTAAAATTTGCCCACAAGTTTGTAACCATTAATATGAATGAAATGAGAGGAATCTATTCTCAGGTAGTTTGTAGATCAAGGCTATTTAAGCCATTTTAAGTCATTTTTCAAGTAGGTTACCAAAACTGAACACAATATTCAAGCTTGGGATGCAGCGTTTATTTGTAAAGAGTGATGATAATTTATCTGGACTTAAATTTGATAGCCCTACCAATAAATCAAAGAATTTTGTTGGCTCTTCTAACTGCTTTTGTGAACTGTTTGCTTGGCTTTAGATCAACAGAAGTTATTTTGCCCAAGTCGTATACCTCATTAACCTATTGTAGTTCAGCAGAATTCATACTGCAGCTTGCCCTTTCATTTTTACTGCTGACATGTATATCTTTACACTCATCAATACTAAAGTTCATTTGCCACCTGTGGGCCCTGTCCATCAGTATGTCTAATTGAAACTGCAGACTTTCAGTCTCTGTTATAGATTTATTTCATAACTTGATACTGTTTGTGTATTTTGATATCTTACAGTGCAGCCCATTATCAGTATCATTAATACAATATATAAGAAAGATTACCAGCCCCAAGACTAATCCTTGTTGTACATCACTTGTTACGTAACCATTCAGAGATTTTACCATTAATCACTACTCCGTGTTTATGGCCAATCAACCAGTTTCCTGACCATTGAAGCACAACCCCATCTATACCATGTTACTTCACTTTTGTTAGTAACCTTTGATGTGGAGCTTTATTGAATGCTTTTTGAAAATTAAAAGGGTAACATCAACAACTTTACTTTTATCATACATGTTGATTATTTCATTAAAGAAATAAAGCAGATTTATAGACATGAACAGTTTCATTAAAAACCATGCTGAGAGTCCTTTACTAAGTGGTGTTCCTCCTAATGGTTTACAGTCTTATCCAGAATGATGGTTTCCATATGTTAACAACTACAGCTATAAAGTTAATTAGATTATAATTTCTTGCTATCTATCTATATCTCTGACGCCCATTCACTCCTGGAACTTCCATCAAGGAGGTGGTTGGCTACGGCAAAAGTCTCCACTCATACCTGTCCTTACGTGCCTCCTTTGCATAAACAATTCCATGCATTCTTCCACCATTTCTCTTCCTGCAGTACTCTTCCACTCTATTTCCCCATGTTACAGGTGGTTTTTCTATCTCACCATTCTCTTTAATCGTACTATCATATACTCTCCTTGTAAACTCGCCATCATGCATTCTTTCCACATGTTCAAACCACCTCAAAGTTTTATATTTCATCAACTGTACC